>JAQFXT010001298.1:0-18793 GCA_034683725.1 Strigamia crassipes | reverse complement strand
TGTTTGTATTAAGTTTATTTAACTTAGTTTATTTAACTTAAGGAGAAAATTGAATGCGATTTTTAAAGTGATTGTGTTCATGAAGATAATTTAATTTTTTCTTTTGTTTGCATTAATGAAGAAAGTAACTACCGCAAATGCTCTGATAAAACACTTACGCTTTATTGACATAACCTAGATTTTCTCTGCAATTTAGTCGTTTTGGTCAATTTAGATGTTGAATTTAGTCAATTTGGTCAATTTAGATGTTGAATTTAGTTATTTTGGTCAATTTAAATGTTGAATTTAGTCAATTTGGTCAATTTAGATGTTGAATTTAGTCAATTTGGTCAATTTAGATGTTGAATTTAGTCAATTTGGTCAATTTAGATGTTGAATTTAGTCAGTTTGGTCAATTTAGATGTTGAATTTAGTCGATTTAGTCATTTTGGTCAATTTAGATGTTGAATTTAGTCGATTTAGTCATTTTTGTCAAGTTAGATATTGAATTTAGTTGTTTTGGTTAATTTAGACTCGCATTATAGCATCCATCGCTGAATGAAAGCATTTACGGTATGCATTTCTATAAAATAACAATTGTAAAGTTATAAAGCATAATTTATTTGACACAATGACATTATAAAAACAAAGCGTGTGTTTGCAATTGAAATTTGTGACTATAATTTTTTTGTTGTTGATGTTCATAGTTAAAACGGAATAGCTGAAAAACAGATATCTTTCGAACAACAAAACCTCTGATCTCTGCAACTCGTTGTAGACGAAATAGGGATGTTTATTGCAGATTTTGTGCATGATTTTCCCCTTTGCGAAAAAGCTAAGACACAATCACCCAGCAAAGGCGGAAGGAAGGAAGTCACATCTCTCCCTTTCTCCCCCTCTCGGCTTAGCTGCTTCCTTTATATGATTTCCCCGGTCGTCTATCACTGGGCTACATTCACTTCTAATCCCCACTTTTAACAACTGTCAGCAAATAGTCTTTTACATTCTGCATGTTTTTGCCATCAAATTGACGGAGACTGCCGTGTTAAGCAAAATATTCAATTCAATGTTAGTAACAATAAAATCTTCAAGCCGAACACCTCATACAAAAGTAATGAAATGTTTTGCTGTTGAGGCAAAACTAAAAATTTAAAATGATGCACTAATTAAAACGAGACATTGATTAAGGTGCTTGGTGGCTGTTAAAATGTTCATGGTGCACTAGTTTTTACGGTTGTTATGGACTTGTTTACAACTCTTAAACTGTGGACATAAAGTGGAACTCTTTTCTCCAATTATCACTCTTCAATTTAGTGCGCGAACAATCAATAGGAAGAAACTGTGCTACAGGCCTTTCATTCTGCTTGAGCTTTAAGTCTCGAGAGCTTTTCACTTCGCAAGCTTCACAAATAATTCATCACTCAAGGCTTTATGATGAGCTAAATGTCAGATTAATGTAAGGGACGTGCAGAAACTGATAATGGATTTTTAACTAAGGTGTCTTGAGTTGCTGCTAGTTGAGACCTTTGGACTTGAAACGAGAAAATTCAATTCGCTAGAAATGAAATGTTTCGAAGTTTTAACTTTTTTTTTTATGTGCACACATCTAAATTGTTAAATTTGCATTGTTAAAAATTCAAGGAGCGAACTGTGGGATGACTTTTTTAAGGACCCCAAGAACTGGTTAAACCACAGAGAAGGCGGTTAAAGATAGGTGGCAGATGTTCTTGCTATAGAAATAGTATGGACTGGCATTATAATTGACTTGTCTACAGTGGAAACAAACAATTACATCATGGTACTAAAAGTAGGTTCTCACTTGTGTTCACACTAGACGCAACGCAAGATAAACGGACGCAACACAAAATCCTTGACGTCTTTAAGTTGAAGTAAGCGCGCAACAACCAACCAATCACTATTGACCTCAACACAAAATGGCGGTAAAAACGCAACATCTATTGTTTAAATTTTGTTCACACATGTTCTAGTGTGTGAACAGACATTGCGTCGCGTTTGATTCGTTGTTTTGTTGCTTTGCATCGCGTTGCAAAGTGTTAACACAAGTGCGAACCTATCTTAAGTTCTGTTTACACTTGTCGTTGTGTGTGTCGCTTCACCAAGTGTCAAAAAACATAATTACTCACAATTTCAATTGCCGACATATAGTGAACATCCACTTTTCTTAACACAACTGAACACGCGGTGTATGAGTGTCATGTTTCATCATTCTGAAAACGTTATGTCGTCTTGATGCACGTGATTGAATCTTCAGTTTAGAATGTTAAAGCAAAACCACAAGAATCATACCAGCTCTCTATTTTTTGCTAGCAAAAAGTCACAGTGAATCTATTTTCTGTAGGCAATGCATAATTTAAGACGGTCGATGTAATGTTATTTCAGTGCATGGATTAGTGAGAAACTCGAGCCGGACTTGTGTCGAGACATTTTATCATTTAGCTCCAGACTCTTTATTGCAAGTGGCAATGTAGTACAATAATTAGCTTTTCAGTCTTAGTGACAGAGCAAAGAATACGTCAGAATGCCAGTTGGAGTGTCTAGAAACAGTAATTGTGATCGCTTAAGCTTACGAGTTTATTATATTACACTTGTTAGCAATAATTGAATGTTGTTGACAAAGTCTAGTCATAATTCTAATTCAGAACGAGTTTAATTAAACATTAAAAGATCTGCTGCACTGCAATTGCCTTAAAGCGAATCTTAGTTTATGTTAATTTAAAATCAAGCGACACACTTAAATGACTTATTTCACTAAATACTGCAATTATTTTTAGTGCTTTAAACAAACTGTAAGTATTTGCTTAACCAATTTGAATGCAAAATTATCGATAGTTTTTTGTGCATTCGGGATATCACGAATGAACGTCGTTTTTGTGGATAAACTCCTTAAACATTAATTTCCACGTTGAAAATCACGTACCCGGTAGTTGAATTGACGATTTTTACTCGAAGGAATTCAATACTCGTGACAGGTGATTATAAATAAAACGTGGACAAATATGTATACTCAGAACGAGACAAGAATTTCGAGTGGTAAAACGTCAATAAGCAAGCGTCTGCAGATACTCATTATAGACAAAATTCCTACAATACCATAGCAAATCATCCAAACATCATTTCCTAGGTTACAGCACAGCACAGCACGTAGAATCTCGCCCGTCTCTCCCTCCACTCACACTCTTCGCTCTACCTCACTTTTCCCCCGTTCCACCATCTCGCACTTGTGTCGTGCACACACATACATCTCTGGAGAAAAGAAGAATGCGGACAAGAATAGGATAACTGACGGGCTTGGCTGCGGGGTGCAATTTGCGCGCGTTGAGCGTTTAATGGGTATCCTGTGGTTGGTTGTCCATTCAGGAGAGAGGTCTGGCAACATTGCTATGGCCACTCCAATCGACCAGGAGCTAAGGGCAACGTGTGTTTTCTTTTTTTGCTTGTTGTGTGTGCTTGGGTTTGTCGAACGAAAGAGAAAAACAATAATGAAAAATATATTTACTTTTTTTTCCGGAGGGGGCACATGGAAGAGCAATAAAGTCTAATTTTTTTTTTTGTTTTTTTTTTTAGTCTATTAAGTGCAAGATTTAATGGTAAAAGTAAATATAAAAATGTTTGGTGCAGATTTTTGTGTGGTTTGTATTGCAGGTGCACATAGTCTTTGTGCTTTGCTGCTGAGCTTCATTTTTATTTCGGTTGGTGAATGAACATATAAAACGGAAGCAAAATTTCTAAAACAGATTTGTATATCTCATGCTTGTTTTAAAAAGTTTTTTTTATGATTAACCATGCCTGCACTAGTTCTCTAAATAAGTATGACACCTTTACACGACCTTACTGTATGTGCTAACCTATACGTAAATATGTTTCATTTAAACTATCATTTATGCGTAACTATTGGCTTCTTATTAAAACTCCCATGAATTTTGACATATTAAAGAATACGCTACAAATATATGTTTTAACCCACTGAGGAAGACCTGAATAGGTCGAAAACGTTTTGGGTTAAAACATATATTTGTAGCGTATTCTTTAATATGTCAAAATTCATGGGAGTTTTAATACGTAAATATGTATAGCTTTTACTTATAGCATAACTTATAATTATTTTTTGTAAGTTGTATTTTGATGTCTATAAATTCTAAGTTATTTGAAGTTAAATAAACGTAATCGCCAAATCTCTAATATTAATGTATTTTTTTTTAACCGGAGTCTAAATGGAAAATCGGGTAAGTAAATAATAGATATTTGCGAAGGCGATTATGAGAAAAAATTAGTGAACTGTTTAAATGCGCTTGGATATTAATTAATTTTGGAAAAAAGCAAGGAGTTTTGGATCCGGATTAAATCCAGGACTGGTAATCAAACCGCAGGGCACCCGCTTGCAGGACAGGTGCATTAGACCATACTGTTATTGAGGAAGACTTTACGCAAACCACAGAGTGCAATTTGCCTCTTGTTGGAATCGTGTAGAATTTCTTTGATTGAAAATATCAATTTCTCAGCGAACAATTTCCCTGCTAATTTACTCCCACAATCAATTTACCGGTCTTTTTCAGATGGTGGAAACTGCTTGTGTCTGTTAATGGCTCGCTCTAAGCGCTTTTGTTGGATTCCAGGGGTCACCCGGTTCAATTCTCTATCTTTTAGGCTTTTCTACGTCTTATTCATCATTAAATCTGCAAGCTAACTCGGATTTCGTGTTGTATTTTGCTCAACATCGACCTTGGCTCAGGTTTTCGTGATACTTTGCGCCGTAAACAAAATTGTTATCTCGATCTTAGCTCGGAAAAACATTTTTTTACCTTATGGTTATTTAATTAGCTGTTGTCGGTATACTTGACCTTTAATTTATTTATCTGCTTTTATGTGTTTTTTTTTTATTTTTATTTTTTATATTCTTGGGAGTGGACAGAGGTGTGACAAAGCGAATTTTATCTTTACTAGCACGATCGATAGGTGCAATTGTAACCTAGGAATTGATTTGTTTGCAAGTTGAGTGATGGCGAAGTGTGCAGTGGAAAGCAGCTGCGTGGCCGGTTTAAAATGTTATCACTTGGATTGTCCCGAAAAGATGTGATTAACGACGTCACCGCGAATAATAATGGGAAAAAAAATGTATTTTCTAGAAACGACGACCCGAGAGGCCGGGATTGAGTCTACGGAAAAGAAAAGCAGTGTCATTAGTATTGATTACTTGACGCATTAAATTATTAATCGAGAGTTATACGACTTGGTTGTTATCTTTAGACAGAAGCGAAATGAAATGTTAGATACAATTTTTTTTTTTTTTTTTTTTTTTTTTGTTATTTTTTTTATTTTTTTTTTTTTTGTTCAGAAAGGAAATCCTTCACTTAGTTACGTAGCTTTGAGAGGAAATTGTTTGTATTATAGATGAAAAAGTGAAAGGCAATTGGTCGTTTTGTAGTTAATATGAAAGGTCTGTCATCGCTTGAGTTGACATGCAACGGCCGAAAAATGCCAAGCTAGTCATAATGGTAAATGCCAGGGAAACCCGTCACAGGTTGAGGCCCAATTAAAACCTCATCATTGCATTGGAGGTTTTGGAAGAAAGTAGCTTGATGACAGTTTGGTATGCGCTGCTTGTTGGGCATAACAAAAGCCTTTGGATTTTTTTTTATTTTTTTTTTTATTTTTTATTTTTTCTTAAATATTTTTTAAAGAGTGTGCGAAAGAAAATCAATCGCTTTTATGAAGGAATTTCTAAATAAGTATCGAATTTGGAATGTAAAATGTTGAGGCGGAGTTTATTACTTTTTCTCGAGAGTGATTGGATGGAAAGGAATGAAGTGAAAGAAGAATTATTTTTAAATTTGATGACGACAATAAAATAGAGGGAAAAATTTATTGACGAGTAGCAGTAAAATGTTGAATATTCCGGTTTGTTTGGATTTTTGGATGTTTAACTTTGAGAAATAGTTATTCATTATTTTGTGTTTATAAATGGGATTTCCACTTAATAGGCTCTTTTCGGAAATGAAGTTTACTTGTTATCTTATATTTGAGAGAGCGTGTATTAGGAAATTTGAAAGGCGAAGCTGTTTTCCACTTGAAGTTAAGAACGGTTATAAAACGGAATAGAATAGGCACAAGTGTAAGCTTTCTTGCAAACAATGCTTATTGCCTTCTTATTTGTGCACTTTACGTGTTGATATAACAAATCACAGCATTATTTTCCCCTATTTCCTTCTTTCCATTCTTATTTTTAGTGCACGTCTTACTTGGCAAATTCCTTCGTATAGAGGCGGGTGCTTGCCATTTCTTTTCAATTTTTTTTAAAACCTTATATTAGATGGGTTATTTTCTTGCTCGCTACATTCAATATTGAGCTGGGAGGGAAAAGGTGTTCGATTTTACTTCTAGTCTATCATCAGAATACATTCTGCAACAGTTTATATAAAATTTAAATTTGGAATTAGTTTAAAATAAGAACATTATTGTAAATTCTCTCATTAGACCGCGGGTTTCTGTTTAAACACAGGGCATTAGGGTATACAGGGATCGGACAAATCATTTAACTTACATATTTGAGGCAAAAAGATTACGAAAGAATATTCTTGAATATTTTTGAGAGCATGGCAGTCTAATTATTAGAAAGTTTGGAAGATTCCACTAGATGGCATACTGAAAACAGTGTGGCTTTCACACTTAAGGATTTGAAATTTTTGCGCATTTTAAGTCTTAACTATGATAGTGTCCGGGTTTTTTATTTTTTATTTTTATTGTCTGAAAATCCATTTCGTTGTTCTGAATTTTTTAGGATGCTGGGAGTCTAGCCGATGCTCTAATTCATCTGTCTGAGCCGGATGACTCACCGTCACGTTTTAAAATTGATATTTCCAAGCAATTCGAACGGACGTCTTAGTCTCAGATTATCGGTAGAACTGAGCAACAATAAAAAACAATCGAATACTTATTATAGGAAAGATGGAGAGTTCCTTATGCTGCAGGTGACAGGCTGCACGTGTTCAATATTGTAAGTCAGGAATTAAAATTTAATGGTAATATAAAGTGCAGTCTTGGAAATGCTGACATTTGGTCTGGGTAGCGAAGAAAGACTGAAATTAATTATAAATAATTTAAAACAAGTTTTGGCTTTGAAGCTGTTACTTATTTGGATTGTTTTTGCTGCATTGCACTTAGTTATGAATCCTGCAGAATTTTAATTACAAATCCAACTTATAATTCATTACATCCAACTCCCTCAAGACAGCATACACCGTGGAAATCCTGTCCACGCGTCCACACTAAATACGACATCAGTTCAGACAAGATTTAAGGCACAATTTCTGCCACACACAGGGTATTCTCAGGGTAGTCTGCGGTTTACCCTTTCTCGGTGCAAATGCCAGGTTAGGGTCTGCACAAAGCTTCGTACATGGGCTTTGCATCATGCACACAGAAAATAAAAATAAAAATGTGTTTATTAAAATAAATTACCAACTGTGCCGCAACGTAGAACTACTTCACAGCGCTGTCTCACGAAAGAAATATTTTGCTTTGTTTACTTTAAGGGGAAATGGATTAATTGTCAGTTGTCAGTTGTACCACACTTTAGTGTGTTTAAACACAGTAATAATGCTGTTATTTTATAACTTTCTATCAGTTTTAACAACCTTCAGACAGTCTTTATGGGCATGTTAAAGTTATATTGTATTCGTTTTTATGATCAAAAACGTCCAAAAATTATGTGTTTTTACCATGACGCAGTGTAACGATAACGTAATTTTGAGTAACGGTTCGTTACTGCTAAATAAGTAACTAATTACCGTTACGTTATGCTGGCAGCATTATGTAACGCATTATCGTTACTGGTTAACGACGTTATTGTAACGGTAACGTATGCAACACTGTTAATCACCGATAAGTGGACACAAAATTGGCGTAACGAGATAATCAGTCGTGACTCCACATTCAAAGAGTAAACATATATTTTATTAAGCTTTGAAAACAGTACGAATTCACAAGTACACAATTACCTAAATCAAAATTCAAAATAGACCTTTGGAAAATTTAGGACATGTGATTCGATTGTTCAAATGCTGGTAAAAACAAAGACACAGAACGGATGTCGTTCTATGTATGTAAAAAAAAAAAAAAAAGCATGCATTTTTCTTTGTCGATATCTGGACCGGAGACTTGTACTGTAGCCCGAAAGTCGCCTTGGCTGAGCACTTTTTCTTGTCTCGCCAATGACCGGTCTTGAGGGATTTTACCGTACTAAATAAGTTGCGGGCGACTAAAGTGCGCGATCTCTATTAGCATCAAAGAAACATCCCAAAACGAACCATCAAGATAAATGGCTCGTTTGCCACTTGGGCTTTAATAAGAAGATTGCGTGATTAGTTGCGAGGGAAATCCATCATTTCAGCTCGAAAAAGTAACAATATTTATATGGTCATGATATGGCTTTCAAGCAGTTGGTTCAATTCATTTGCGGTGACTTTTGCGGCATCGGTTGGATGGATGGTTTCTAGCACTGGCCTATTAAACGGCAAGTGATGCTGGAGTACTTGGCGTGCTGGGATTACAATGGATTATAAGGGATGAAGAAGCGAGCCGTTGTTGTATGGCAACTTAGAATGATGGATGGCCACCTGCTCAGCCGACCGCGCTGATCTGTACAGAATTTGTTGATCGGGCGCCAAGTTGAAAATGAGCTTGTGCGTGTTATAGATGGATAGATAGGTGTGTGAGGTTTACAAGCGATATCGTGTTATTGATGCAATTAAGCCTGTAATGCATTCTCAAATCATATCTGTGTTGGGAGGATTTAAGTCGAGTTTGCGTTTTCTCTTTATTTTCCCTATCAGCGAAGGTTTGCTACAAGATAAGCCGAGTGAGATAATTTATTTGTTTTACACGAAACTCTGCAGAGCTTGAAATTGTAGTTAGTAGATAAACTGGCTCATTGCGCGTATTGTTTAATAACACATTAGTGTAGGTTTGAATTCGGGTAATCAAATACATTTTAATCGTTTTATCAAATTGGAAATGGTTGCCTTTTACATTTTAAAACCGATGGATCTAATCATTTCAACTCGCTGCAGTCTGTTTACAAAAGCTGGTGAAAAACTTCCATCGGTTGGCCATATCACGAGCTCAAAGAAAACCATCTCAACAATCAGAATGTGGACAAAAGACGTGAGTTGTGGTGTGTGCTACTTGTAACTAAGGCTGAGCTGCACGCAGACCGAAATATCCAATGGAAGTTTTTTTTTTGGAAATAAATTTTATATTGTCGAAATACTTAATTTTCTTTAGTAATTTGCGATGCCAGAAATCACTAAGTCCGTGTTGTGTGAAAATTAAATTGAAATCAAACATTAAGTATATTAAATATTAGTGGATTTAAATGGAAAATGCGTCGGAATGTATAATTTGTGTCACGTTCAGTGCGTTTGTGTTCCACTTGCAAATTGCCGGGATGTGAACTAATGGTTAAAAGGGAAAACAAATGATGCTAAATGAAGCAACTTGATATACTTGCGATAATATCAATTTAGAAACAATGGGATGTTCAAAAACTGTCGTGCACTCGAAACTACTCGCAATATCGTATTATCGCAATCTGGCGGAGCAAGTGCAATGGTACTTGGACAGTTACGACCGACCATTAAGTTTGCATCTGGCAATGGCAACCACTTGGACGGACGATGCAGATGACAGCAGAGAAATACAATTTTCAACCAACATCAAAAATTTCGATGAAATGCATTAATTAGCTAAGATGAAATGACTCCGGGTGATGGTTTTGATTTCAGATATTGACATCTGCAAGGTTTACACAACACTAGCATTTCATGTTTGCATTGAAGGTGTTATGTTGTTGACGGTTTTAGCAAATTGCGTTTTTTTTTGCTACCGTAATCACTTTGTAAAGTAAAAAATAAAAAAACACCGCATTAAATAAGTTTTAATTTTGAAAATGCTATTTTCATGTACGAGAAAGGTCAATTGATAAAAATAATAATAATAAAAAAATGAAAGAATTACCTACTCTCTCACGCTTGTTTGGTAGTGAAATGGGAATAGGCGGGTGGTTCCGCATTCAAATGGCCCCACACCCACTCTTTGAAGAAAGGTTGAGTAATTAAAGTGATAGTATTGTAGTTGCACGTGGAAGTAATTAGAATGCAATATTAGGGCAAATAATATTGCGTTGAAAAAAAAATTCAATTTTTTTTTTTTTCAAATAAATATTTTTTTTATTATTATTATTTTTTTTTGTGTGTTTTATTTTGCACTGTTTCCTCATTCTCTGAAACCAGTCATAATTAGACTAGTATTGATTGGCAAGTCGGAAGCAGGCGCAATCACAGGAGTAAATCTGCCATCATAATAGGCAGAGGTTTCCGTGTTTGGTTCGTTTTGGCCAGTGCAGTAAAGTCGACTTCCCTTTCTTGTACGCGTGAAATTTATAGAGGAATTCTATTACTAAGCAATAAAATGTTAGTTTCAATTTTTCAGTCCAAAGGGTTGTTTGTGTGATAAACGAGACGTTTTATTGCTATAGGTTGGGCTCGGGATGAGTGTAATTTGATAATAAAGAATTGAAAGTTAGAATGCGGATCGAAAAAACGGAAGAAAAAGAAATCATTGTTTTCAATGCGTTGTAATGGATTTATAACAAGAAATATTATTTATTTGGGGTCAAATTCCGCTGTGTTTTAAAGCAATTTCTTTAACCATTGATTTGTTATTGATTTATTTTTAACAGGTGGAAGATTCGTGAATGCACTTTCTTTTCTTCACATGCCATCAGTGCATCATTACTGGAGTTTGGAAGAACCAATTGCTGAGCTACCAACAAACAGATTTCTTCACGCACGTTTTAAAGGTAAAGATTTCACAATTTCAAGTTTGAGTTTGAGTTTAATTTTTATGGAGATGCTTACATAAGTATATTAATGGTCAGTTGTTGTTGGTTTTCATGGAGCAGAGCGAGAGCAAATAAACTGTAAACTAGACTGGTTAGATGGTATAAATTATAAATTTAAATTCTTAATTTGGAGTTTAATAGCAATTTAACTGCTTGTTTAAAAGTGTTGTTCTAAGGGGCTGGTTCGTCTTTATGAGTTTTCAATGTCGTAAAGAATTCTTTTTCTTTTTAAAGAATTTCATAGAATTATGTTTGGAATTTAAAGGTACGAAAAAAAATGTTTTTTTTTAATTTCATTAAACGGTTGTTTTGACATGAAAAAAAGTTTAGATGTTGTAAAATATATATATATATATATATATATATATATGGTATTTAGGGTTGAGCATTTAAAATTTATGTTAACCCAAAAAAAAAGATAAAGAAAAGTTGGCTGCACTGCTGTGTTTAGCATCTGCCACATGCCCTTAACAAAACAATTGACTTGTAGGTGCGTCTACTAAATCGGCCGGAAGATCGAGAAAAAAGTTCAAAAAACAGTTTAAAATGCTGTTTAGTGTGAATTACTTTATAAATGCACTAAGTGTCCTGTGCATTAATTAAGGCAGAAACAACAGTTTAATTCTTAACGACCAAAAACAACATTTTCCTGTGTCCTTAAAGAGTTAATGTTTTAAAATTGAGCAATTACAATTATTCATTGTTTTATTAGCGGCAATTAGCCATGGCATATGTCATTTCGAGGTCCCATAGACATCTTAATTTTATTATTAGCTATAAATGTAGAGAGAAAGAAGCAGTATTTTGGAAATATTATTTTACAGTGGCCATCAGCAACCATAAAAAAGAACCTTTCCTTCTACATTGGCGTTCGAAATGTTATACGACAATTGCGTTGTCTCATAGGTCGTTAAAGACACTAAGATTTAGATTATGACTATTGAACGTGACATCTGAGTCGTGGCTTTATGGTTCTGCAACCATATAACCTGATTAAGTCTGGAGTTGTTGCTGGGTCAATTCACATATCTGGATAAAAGTCGCATTCTGTTGGAGGATGAAGACGCGTAATCTCATTTGTTCCTCTCACATCGCATTTTTACTTTGAGTTTACTCATTTATTACACGCGCACGTTATTCTAAACACAAACTAAACTCGTGATAAAGATTTCTCTGCCCTAATTGAGCTCTTTCCCAAAGGCTAACGGAAGATTCATTCAACATGTATTCCTACGGGAGCCATTAGGCAGTACACACAATTACCTTGTTTTATGTGTTGCCTACTCGGGTTTGCAACCAACCATTTCCCCATTCTCCTTTCCGTCTCATTGTATTGCGAACAAAGTGTGCATTATATGTTTGGAGAAAAAAGGAGAAAACAGTGCATTTCTATAGTACAGGATTAAAGATGCACCTGTTTAGGAGAGGATTGTAACTAGCCCTGCAGGAATCTATTTTTTCTCCAGTCTGAAATTTATTATTTAATTTTGTGGACATTTGACCACACCTCCTAAATCCATTAACAGAAGCACTGTAACAATTTTTTTCCAGCTAGCCTTGCCAGAAGCTGAAGATAAAGCAACTGCGCATGATTAGTCAAGTTGGACGCCACTCGGTGGCTGCAGGTGGACTGACCGAGGAAATGGGAGAGTTTGCGGCGAATGCGAAATCACAAAATTCTAACATCATACATATAATTAAGGATAGGGCGAAGCCTAAATTTTCTCGAATCCAAATCTGAATCTTAAAAGGTTCTCGAATCTCCCTCGAATCTCGAATTTTTCGAATCCTTTATATAAGAACAATAAGAAAATTAGGAAAAAAAATAAGATAAAGATGTAATAGATTATAATTTTGTGACTGATTGATGTTGATTGATGTAAACAATTAACGAATTCGTAATTTGTTTATTGGCAAGATAATTGTTTGTTCTATTAGAAGAGGGGGGGGGTTTGACCTTTTTGTTGGAGTGGCATTTTGCCTGGTGACTAACGCGATTGGTGTTTAAGATAAAGGAAGAAGAAAGCGATATGCTCCCTATCTGCTTTTCCCCCGACTTGGAGTTGCGAGCTTTGCCTATTGTGCAACTCGGGTTGAGATCTTTTGCTCCAAATGTGCCCTGGCGGATGGAGGCATTGCTTGCAAATGTACCAAGGGAGCCTTTGCCCTTTCGCCCTACGGAGGCCTGGATCTAAATTGCCGCCGCCACTTGAAGAAAAGTTTAAATAAAATAACTTCGCATCTTGGGATTTGATGGTGAAGCGCTTTCGTTATTCATTCTTTTGTAAAAAATATGTGAAAAGAGGGGGGAATGCACAACGGTGCAACTCAAGACTGTTTTCTAAAGGAAAAAAAAATTTGATTTTTTTTTTCTTCTGTTTATTTTTTTATTTTTTTATTTTTTTTTTTAAGTTTAGTTGAGATGTACGAAAGGATATGTTTAGTTGATAAGGGTGGAAAAAGGCAGGAGTTTGATGTTGTGATGTTATCAAGTCGAGATAAGTTGTTTGTGTAATGGGAGAGAGAGAGAAATGAGATTGGAGTTTTGAATTTTCTTTTTCAGACGAAGGTACTCATGGAGTTTTAGCGATATGTAAGCAAGAGTTTGTAGATAGGCTGAATAAAAATGGAACAATGTGAGTTTTGTTTACCCTATACACACAAATGTGGAAATGAATGCAAAATGATTGCACTGATAAATTTTAAATCCAGTTTGCACCTGTGAATTATGGAATTGGGTCACATTGTAACTTAATGTTGTTTTTGTTTTGGGCTTTAAAAGCGTCTCTTTTATTTATTTTTAAATTTCACTTAGTACATATCACTTCATAAATAAAAAATGTTTATTTTTTTTTCTCTTCTCTTGAAAATGTTGGTAATGACCTATTACAAAATTCAGGAGGAGCAAATTTAATTAGATGTCCCGCTTGCGTTGTAAGCGTGCAAAGAAATAACATGAGCTTCTAACATTCCACGCTCAATTTGTATCTATGGATGCGTTGCTGGACCGTGTCCTTTAAACGGTGGGATTAAATGTTGGATTTAGTGGGGGAGAAGCGGGCGTGTAATTACAGAGACTTGGGCCAACGGTCGAGTTGAGATTGAAAGCCCAGAGCAAGTACATGCATCTCATCAGTGCGTGCACCTCGTTTGATTTTCAAATCAGATTCGACCTCAGCTCGGTGCAGCATCAGCACAACAAGCACGGCTTAATACTTTGCACAACTAGTTACCATATCGAAGATGAAGCTGTGATAGGTGCAAATTAATTTTTATTTAACCATATAGTCAAAGTTTTAGGTTTCGCTGTTTTTTTAATTTTTTTTTATGCCTGGTTTCTGGTTTATACGACTACAATGGCTGCCACACATATATGGGGATCGAACTTCCAATTGTCATAGTGCTTGCAGGTGAAGCACTCACCACCAAAAAAATGTATTGATTTGGTGAATACGAAGCAATTTTAATTGTCATTTACTTGTAAAACTATTAGACGAAACAAAAACAAAATATTTTACGTATTCGTAATTAAGCGTGTTTTTGTTTTCTGTTTTTGCTGTTTATAAAAACTTAATGAAAACATGGTGTGTCTGTAAACTTTAAATGTAAAATATGAGACTGTCATGATTAATCATGGTGTGGAAGGATTAGATGCTTGTTTACGTGGTGTCATTGTGAAAAAAAAAAATTATGAAAGGATTAAATAACGCAAGACCTTAGCACTGTATGGGAGATTTGACTCAAGATGCTTTAAGTTTGTTGAAAAATCTTCAGATAGAATAAGCTGGGATAAGAGGTTTGTGGATTGAGAGGTAAAAATAAAGTAGATTTTGTTTTATGTGCATAAAAAAACGAAAGGGGAGCATGCGATTAATGAATTCGGGGTTTTGGAATGTGATGCTGCGACCTGAAGCGTTGCTGGAAAGCTCCATCGTTATCTTTTTGTCTCTGCAAAAGATTGGCGAAGTTCAAATGCAGGATTGTCAGCCTAAGTAGTAGTGCGGGTTCGGTGGGAGTTCTTCGCTTGTGTTTCATTGAAAAAGAAGTGTGGGGCTGGTGGCTGCTTGTTCCTTTCAGTTCAATTTAAGATTCTGATTAAACCTACAGGGCGTTTGCTGAAATGCAATCTCGGAACTGCGTGCACGACCTCTCCCTGCCACCCCCGTCTCTGCCTTTCACCTTCGTTATAAGATACACACATGGAAGAGAAGTTTCGGGTCTAAGTTAGATGTTCTTTTGAAGAATTCATGAAGTGGTGCCTCGGCCTCCCTTTCCGCCGACCGTGGCTCGTGCTCCCGCGTACGCTATATAGCAATTACGGGGAATTTAATTTTCCTAGGGGTTGTTGGAGGAGTGGGTGCGAAATTCATTAGATGGAAAGAGATACAGAGTAAAGGTTTAAGCAGCTTGGTCAGAGCGAGCAGCTCAAGTTGCATAAAGGAGAAAAGCGCTGCAAATACAAAGGGCAAGAGATAATGACGGAGATTATTATTGTTGGAACAGATCTAATTTCTCGTTTCGGTAAGTATGAACGCCGGAATTCCATGTGTAATGAGATCATTGCAAGAATGCCAAAGAGGAGGGTAGGCAAATCTTTGCTCGTTATTTTTCTTTGGGCCTTTGTGTGAATGTAATCAAATCTGGGGGATCTATTGGGACGGTGCAAGCCGATAATTGTAAGGAAAGTGTGGAAATTAATTTCGGTGTGTGGGGAAATTTCAAATAAAAGAATTTGTAATTTTTTTTTGGTTTGTTGTCGTCGTCATTGGGGGAGAGAATGGAGGGAAATAGTTGTGGTATGTGTTCTGATGTTGGTGAAAACGGTTTAAAGGTTTTTTTTTTTAATTTAGAAAAAAAAAAGCAAAGTTTTATCACATTAAAGTGGAACGAGGTCGGTGAATTTTGAATTAAAGATTTAAGTCATAAATGGTTTATTTCGATTTGTTTGTGTTATGGAAATGTTTTGCAGTGAAGATGCTTATTTCATTAAATTTTCAGTCGTAAAGCACGACTTTGTTATGCCGTGCTAGGAGATTTAACACGAGAAAAGCTTACTTTGATGCAAAAATAGCACGAATTCACGCCACGAGATTCATCATGTTTCCAGGCAATTTTTGGACACGAGAATCTCGTGTTGATTCTCGTGTTGTGTTGATGCGCAATGAATTAGAAATAATTCGTTTCCGACTTGAATTTTATGCGTTTATTCTTTTTTAATGAGATGACTATAAAGACCGTGAAAACAGGAAATAAGTTTGTTTTAAAGTAATAGGATTATTTATTTTTGATTACATGATTAATTTGCACTATAAAGTGATAAATTATTTGTACTGGTCATTAATTCTTGGGTCTAATATTGCCAAGCACAATAATTTATAGTAGCAAGATTGAAAGTAGTAAATGTAACAGGTTAACACGAGATTGGATGGATCAATGCAGCTTGATTGTTTACAAACTCTTCATTTTAAAACTATACTGCTTTTGGACTTAAAATGTTTAATGCAAATAAATTGACTGGAATGTTAATACATTTTTAATCTGTTTGCTTCAGGAGCTGAATTGTTGCAATATTATAACTGAATGCATGAATTTTGGAGTTGTTGAAAATTTCCTGGAAAATAATTTCAGACAATTTAGTTTGCTTTAAATACACGGTTTGCGGCAGTTACTTTTCCGTTATGAAAACCCCCGTTATGCTTATAATTATAGTGGAAAATTCATAAGTCTAAAGGAGCTTACACTATATATCGAATAGCGTAGCCAATCCGGTAGTTTTCCACTAGTTTCGTTGAAATACAAATGGCAATCATCTCGAATTGTCGCCATTTGCGTATGTGAATCAAATGACATTCATTTGATTGTTGGTTAAGCAGCAAATACAGTGGCATTTATATTAATCAAGTAACATGATTGTTTTGACACAATAATGTGAACAACTCCTTTGGTTTGTTTGAGAACTAGAATACATTTTTGGACAGTCACGTGCCATTTATGTGTAAGTCTGTGTTTATAACTGTAACGGAAAAGTTCACCGCAGGTATATGACACTTTTTCGTTACATTATTTATAACAAAGCAAAGTATAATTACAAGGGAAAAGTGCTTGCCTGTTTATCTCTGTTGTATTTTTCATATCTTTTGGTTTGTTTGACTAACATTGTTGAACTCATTACAGGAATTGAGGAACTTTTTTTTCTTTTTTTTTTTTGCTTTTTACTTGGAATCCCAATATTGCATTCAACCCACTCGGGGGAATTGATTCAACTGAATTGCATCTTTAATTTTTTTTTGAAAGATATTTCAATCACTTGGCAAATCAAGAAGGTTTGATCTTTTGTACTTATATACTCACTTTTTATCTTTAATGTTTTATATAAAATTCTTGGAAGTGCAAAGATCAATACTTTTTCAACAGTGAATACTAAACAATTCTCGAAAACCTTTATTGAGTAGTTACTCCTTTCATAAATTCTGTAAACAGGCGAATTTGATCAACTGATTTTTATTTCCAAAACCTATCACGCAGTTTTTATTTTACTTCACTTTTATCTTGCATGGGCTGCTCTGCTTTGCACAACAGACTAAACAAAACAATATAAACAGGTAACCCTTTTCCCACACAAATCCCCAATGCATTCATTAAATTGATAAACAAGTTCATTGTTTTCTTTTGATTTTATCTTTAACATAAATCGCCAATTGTATTTTGTCATTTGGTATATTTTGGGTATTTTTTTTGTGTGTATTGAAATGCTGTTTTTATTTTAATTCAAACTCCGAGAAGTTTTTACAGCTTATTTGCAATTGTACAAATAGATAACATTTGCCAAGAATGTTTTCATTAATCAAGAACAAAAGTTTGCGGTTTGAAGCCGATCAGATATATCTACGCTCGGAATGTGCGCTGAACTCAAACTCTACATTCCTTTCTGTACTCTTGTAAACACAATAGCCGAGATACAGTTGCCACGAAATTAGTGGTTTTGAGGGATTAATTTATATGTTGATTTCTAAACCTCAGAATCGAAAATTCATCAATTAAATAATAATTTTTTTGCAATTTTGATTTTACAATATGAAATTTTTTTTTGTACGTTGCATTTTGCCTTAACACGATTGAAGAGACGACAAAGAAGAAATAAAAACAAGCACTGGCTGAGAAAAAGATGTGTTAGAAAAGAAGTACTACTTTGAGATGAACTGGGCGCCAATTGCTCCCTTATGCCAACTTGAGTAACCTGTCCTAAACTAAACGGGATCAGCACGATTCCTTCTTTCAGCTTTATATTCTTTCCTTTTGCCGTCTAAAAAGCAGTTCTGACGTCGTCAGGGTTTTAAGGCTCGTCTGATTTTAGATTACAATTTGGAATGCAAGTAGCTCGGATAGAAAGTTTTATGGCTGATGAACTCGTACAGGAGGAGAGAGAAAGAGAGAGAGAGAGAAAAAAAAGGGAAAGGTGGTGTAACATCAAAGTTGGCCTAACGCTGCAAAGCGCTTAAATTTTATGTGGTTGAAACACTTCATTTTGTGCTATGTCACCTGGAGTTGCATAATTGCGTACCCTGAGAAAACCTAAATTACTGTGTCATTTCTCCTCATGGAGATTTATCCACACTGCCAACTAAGTTTAAGATATTAAAACTGCTTTAAATTATCTGCTCAACAAACTGCTGTCAGTACGGTGTCAATAAATTGTGTGGGATTAGCCGTGATTAATTAATCGAGTTTATGTGCTTAAATGTGGAAAGTCAGTTTGATTATTTCTTGCTTAAATCAAGAGAATTATAGGCTGAGGTGATTTGATTTTTGCAGATAAACATGTAAGTTTTTAGTTTTGTGGGAAAAATAGCTAAAACAAGACGAATACGAAGATCATGAATGTGCTTGAAGCATTTG
>JAQFXT010001297.1:0-18805 GCA_034683725.1 Strigamia crassipes | reverse complement strand
TGTTTAAAAATTGACTATTTTGGACTTTTTTGTTTAAAAATTGACTATTTTGGACTTTTTTGTTTAAAAATTGACTACAAGTATTTTGGACTTTTTTGTCTAAAAATTGACTATTTTTGGATTTTTTTTTGGTTTATAAACTGAGTTTTTGGATTGTTTTATTTAAAAATTTCCTTTTTTGTCTAAAAATGCATTTTTTTTTGTCTAAAACTGTACTTTCTTGTCAAAAAAATTTTTTTTTGTTTAAAAATTGCATTTTTTGGTCAAAAAATTGCATTTTTTGGTCTAAAAATTAAATTTTTTTGTCTAAAAATTGAATTTTTTTGTCTAAAAATTGAGTATTTTTTATTTTTTTTGTTTGAAAATTAAGTATTTTTGATTATTTTTGTTTGAAAATTAGACTTTTTTTTTTATTATTTTGACCAAAAATTGACTTTTTTTTTATTATTTTGACCAAAAATTGACTTTTTTTTTATTATTTTGTCCAGAAATTGACATTTTTTGATTATTTTGTCCAGAAATTGACATTTTTTGATTATTTTGTCCAGAAATTGACATTTCTTGATTTGTTTTTGATTTGTTTGTTTTTAGAATTTGCGACACCAGCGCAGTAGAAGAGAACATTTCTCGCACGGAACTGTAGCTTCAACATTACCAGCATCAGCTTCCAGCGGCTACCACCAAGGATCAGTATTATTAGCGGACGAAAGATCGCGAGATGTGACCGACGTCGCCATCAACATGAACCAAATTGCGCGACCGAACCAATTTCAAGACATGTTAATGATAGAACAAGAACAAGATTCCTATCTGCAAAGCCGCGCCGACACGATGCAAAACATCGAAACCACCATCGTCGAACTGGGCGGCATTTTTCAACAGTTGGCGCACATGGTCAAGGAACAGGAAGAAATGATTCAGCGGTAGAAAAATATATTGAAAATATCAACATAAAAATATGGATTTTTAATTTTATTAATTTATTTTGTCTAGAATCGATTCGAATGTCGAAGATGTTCAAATGAACGTTGAAGGCGCTCACGGGGAAATTTTAAAATATTTTCAGTCGGTCACCTCGAACCGCTGGCTCATGATCAAAATTTTCGGAGTGCTTATATTGTTTTTTATATTATTCGTTGTATTTATGGCTTAATTATTTTTAAATAGGGAGGATTTTGAGCTGTGATAAGAGGCAAATCGCACAACTGTTAGTATCTAACAGTTTACTAATCGATTAATTTATTAGAAAACGTAGAAATAATTTCACTCGTTATTAATTTTGTTTGGGGGTGATGATAAAGATTCATGTAAAATTGCATTATAAAATTGATCTTTAAAAAAAAAAAAAAAGCTTATTGATTCCCTGTATTTGTACAATTTATTAAATTCTTTCTGTGCTTTATTTTCGACATTTTGTTTCCCAAAATGGCGGTTTGAAATGACGTAATGAATACCCAGAATCCCCACGCGACAAAAACAAATGACGTCAACTAATGGCTACTTCCAGCAGCGATGATAGTTGCTCAGCTCCTACAGATTTTAACGTATTTTCATCACTAGAGGAACTCAATTCACGCAGTAGTATTATTTCGGAAAAATGTCCATTATGTATTCAATCTAGACGGAATTTCTACTGCGACGATTGCATTCGCCAAGGAGATTTCATCCACTCCAGCAGTCGATACCCAGAAAGGTGACGCGAAAATGACAGATCAGCTGATGCGATAACTTGTGCACACTGTCGCGATCGCGCACATAATCCGATCGTTTTAATCAGTTTTGGCCCTCCGGATCAGATAGTTGTTCGATTAAAATGTTTTTTTGAAAATTAAAATTAAAATAAATTATTTAAAAAAAAAAAAAAACAACAACAACAAACTCCATTGTTTTCTTTTGTTCAGTGACCGCAGTGTTTTTTCATTTTCGTTTTGTTTCGTTTTAGATATCAAGAGAAGAAATTGCGATTATTTAAAATCAAGAAGGAGAGATTAAAATATTTGGACAGGTGAAAGTGAAATAAAATTTTTTTTAATTTTAATTTTTATTAATTTTGTTTAAATTGATTAGAATAATCGAAATTTATGGTCGAAAAATCCACCCTGCGAAAATCGTAAGTTTTATTGGATAATATCGATTTGTTTTGTTTATTTTTAATTGTTTAATAGAGGAATGAAATCAACCGTATAAGGGAAAAACTGACTTTTTTACGTTTAGCCGTCGACGAGCGTAAAGATTCGGTAAAACACAGTAAGTACACCGGATCAGCATAGGGCCCCCAACCCCGACCACAGATTACGGGCCCTATCATTTTTTTTCCCGTTTTTAAACTCAAGATTTTGTCCGTGGGTCCCCAAATTTCTACGGGCCCTCTCATATTTTTTCTTTATTTTTTAAACTTACGATTTTGGGGCCTTGGTTTTGGCCGTAGGTTCCCAATTTTCTGTGGGCCCCTTTTATTTTAGTTTTTATTTTTTAAACTTACGATTTTGGGGCCTTGGTTTTGGCCATGGGCCTCCAATTAGCTGTGGGTTTCTCCGTAATACGGGTACAGGGGGCCCCGAAATTTAATTCGGCACTGATAAATAAATCCACAAATTAAACACATTTAAAATTTGTCTTTGTTTTTTTAATAGCGAAAGACGAAATTACGAGTTTGCAAGAGCAAATCTGCAGTTTCAAATCCAGAACTCCACTTTTAACGGGCAAATCGAAGAACATGATTTCCTACGTGAACAAAGTGCAGGACAAAACGCGAACATCGAATAAGAGCTTACAAGAGGTCCAAGAGACGGTCGGATGGGTCGTCAAGGAGCACGTGGAAGCTCTAGTTAAATATATATTTCCGATATCAGAGATACGACCTAACAAAAGGTGAAATATTTTAATTTTTAAAAAATTAAATCACCGAATTTTAACGTTTTAATTCCGTTTCAGCGAACCCGACAGCGGCGCCGAGGATACGGTGACGGCCCTAGCGGAAGCCTCTCGTACTACTTATGTACATGGACGATGGGTGTATGCGGATAACGTGTGCGATGTGCAATATCAAATAGTGGAATCGTTTCTTCCAGCTAGTGGAGATTATTCCGATTATTCTGTTTGGGGTATTTAATTTAGTTTAATTTAAATTGTTGTTTATTTATTTGTGTTTTTAAATTTAGTTTCGACTACTAAAGACGCAGTACCTGCCGTGGAATTGGCCCATAAGAACCCAGCGTACGCCATAACTGCTGGATTGACTTACACGACGCAATTGATTTGTGTTTTGTCGTTTTTTATGGATTTGAATTTGCCTCACGAATTAAATTACGCGTAAATATGAACGGAAATGGAATAATTAATTTAGGTTTTAATGTTTTGGTGTGATTTTTTTTTTTTTTTTTTTTTTAGGGATTTTTGTGGTCACGAATTAAATAGAGACCGATTTGCGCAGAAGGTGGCGAAGATGAATGCGAATGTGCTGCATTTGTGCTTTCATCACGGGGTGAACCCGGATAAGTTACATCCGAGGCAAACGATAAGGAATCTGTTGCATTTGTTGAATTCTGAAAATTATAATCCACAGAGGTAGATTTGTGGATTATTATTATTATTATTATTATTATTTTTTTTTTTTGTGTGTTGGTGAGTTTTTAAATTTGGTTTTGTTTGGTTTTTTTTTTTTAGGCCTGGACTTTACAGGATAGAAATTAATCAGTTAAATTCTATGGAAGAATCGCTGCGATCTGATTTGAATTTGTCGGCGTCGAGTGAGGATGAGGATGAGGAAAATGATTTCATCGGCGAATGGGAAAAAGTACTTGGAAACAGACGTGTTTGATGTTTTGAGAATGCAGAAAAATGCTATTTTAGACTGAAAAAATGCAATTTTTAGACTCAAATATGCTTTTTTAGACTGAAATATGGGATTTATAGACTGAAATATGGGATTTTTAGACTGAAATATGGGATTTTTAGACTGAAATATGGGATTTTTAGACTGAAATATGGGATTTTTAGACTGAAATACGGGATTTTTAGACTGCAATATGGGATTTTTAGACTGCAATATGGGATTTTTAGACTGCAATATGGGATTTTTAGACTGAAATATGAGATTTTTAGACTGAAATATGGGATTTTTAGACTGAAATATGGGATTTTTAGACTGCAATATGGGATTTTTAGACTGAAATATGGGATTTTTAGACTGAAATATGGGATTTTTAGACTGAAATATGGGTTTTTTAGACTGCAATATGGGATTTTTAGACTGCAATATGGAATTTTTAGACTGCAATATGGGATTTTTAGACTGAAATATGGGATTTTTAGACTGCAATATGGAATTTTTAGACTGCAATATGGATTTTTAGACTGCAATGTGGATTTTTAGATTGCAATACGGAATTTTAGACTGAAAAATGCATTTTTAGACTAAAATAAAGATTTTTAAATTGCAATATGGAATTTTAGACTGAAAAATGCATTTTTAGACTGAAATAAGGATTTTTAGACTGAAATATGGATTTTTAGAATGAAAAATGCATATTTAGACTGAAAATTGCAATTTTAGACTGGAAAATACATTTTTAAACTGGAAAATGCAATCGTAAGCCGAAAAATGCCATTTTAGACTGATAAAAAATACTTTTGTGCAGAAAAATGTTATTTTAGACTGATAAAAAATACTTTAGTGCCGAAAAATGCATTTTTATGCTCAGTAACAATTTTCGGGCAGAAAAATGAAATTTTAGTCTGAAAAATGCATTTTTTTGCAAGAAATTACTATGTCAGACTTCTTTCACCAATTACTACAGCTATGTAGAAAAATGAAATTTTAGACCGGACAAATGCATTTTATGAAAAAAAGCTATTTTAAACCGAAAAATACAATTTCATACTGACAAATGTAATTTTTGACTGAAAACCATCCATTAATACGCAGAAAAATGCCATTTCAAACCAAAAAAAATGCTTTTCTGCAGAAAAATGCAATTTTAGACACAAAAAAATGCATTTTTATGCCAAAAAAAGCCATTTCAGACCCCAAAAAAATGTATTTTTATGCCAAAAAAAGCCATTTTAGACAAAAAAAATGCATTTTTATGCCAAAAAAAGCCATTTTAGACGTACAAAAAAGCATTTTAGACACAAAAAAATGCATTTTTATGCCAAATAAAGCCATTTTAGACACAAAAAATGCATTTTTATGCCAAATAAAGCCATTTTAGACCGAAAAAAAATATTTTTAAGCTCAGTAATTCAATTTTCAGACAAATAAATGCATTTTTAGATGCAACACACTTAGTAACTATCTCCCTCGTGTGTCCTCCAGGTACACAGCGTATCCTGCGAAGACACGCAGCTCCCTTCTCGAGGACTAAGTGCAACAACAGCGGTACAATACAACACGCTTTTCCGACAAAACACACATCCACCGCTTCCGCACGCGGCAACTAGCGCCACTGGAGGGCTGGTCTCCTCAGCGATGGGTGCGGTGACGTCGTGGTGGAAAGCTCTTGGAAAATAACATCATTTCTCGCCTTTCTCCATCTTTTAGTGCCAGTATTTTTTTTTAAATTAATCAAATCGATTTAAATAATGAATAAATAAATAAAAAAATACATATATCACACCATCAGATTTTTTAACAACTTTTTGCACACGGTCCGCGAGTGGTTTCTGTTTTTAAACGTATCTACAGGTCTAGATACCATTTCTAAAAGGCTCAAATTTTAGGAATGATTTTTGTAATGTTTTGTATAGAAGAAACTTATAAATAAATCCCGTTTGAATGTGCATCAACTGTATCATAGTTAATAAAAGTATTTTGCTTAGTAAATATAAATAGTGTACAATAATTAAAAAAAAAAAAAATTAAGAAAAAAACAAAAACTCTTGACCAATTTTTCAACTTTGTCTTATTATAATCGAGAAAACTTTCTTACAATTGATTTCTGTAAATATTAAAGTGAATAAATCATAACACCAGATGAATATTCAATGTACCTAATTTACATACAATTTGTGGTATGTCCTTTCCATTTTCAGAGCATGATTATAACAATAATATTTAACCCTAAACTATAATTGTTGACAGTAAAACGAGCCCTTGGTAATTGAAATAAATTCGTTTTTTTTTTTTTTTTTTTTTTTAAGTAAATTTCATATCACAATAATAATAAAAAATGAAATAAATGCTCCACCAACTCAAAAGATTTTACATTTTACAAAGTTACAAAAATATTCATTACCTGCAAATACAATTGAGCAATTTTTATATATTTTTTTTCATTTTTAAATAAAATCCCACTTAAATTAAATTAAACAAACCAAAAAAAAAATAATAATTAAATTAAATGATGAAATTTTTAACCAGAAAAATTGAATATTCACAGTAAATAACGTGCGTTTCTGCGTTTTTTATTATATAGAATTTATATATTTTTTACAGCTTGATGTTTGTTTTTCCTTGTTTTCGCGTTCAATTTGAAGCGCAACGCCGAACAAATTGCTTTCGGAATGAAATGTTTGTCAGTACATGATGAATTGTTGCTTCAAACGAGTTGGGTTTGCAGTTTGGACCGGTTTAGCGGCGAGTTGGGCGAACTGGGACAACTGTTTTGCTCCAAAAGGCCGCCCAGGCCCGCGTAGCCCAACGCCACCGAGTACTCTTCGACGTACTTCAAAAGTTCGTGAGCAGCGATTGATTCGTTGCTGCCCAATGGATTGTACATGATGCAGTTTTGAAACAACAGTAAAACGTCCATGAGGAAATGCTTTGTGCTTCGGTATTCCATGTTATTCAACTTAAAGCGCATTGTTGCCAGGTCGATCGGCCTTTTTATCACTTCGTAATAAACCGGAAACTAAAATTTTAAAAAAAGGAAGAAAAAAAAAATTAATTGATTTAATTAAATTAAATTAAAAAATTAAAAAATTACTTGTTTTTTGCCGACAGGTCGCATGAACGGCCAGCTCTCTTCCTGCCGCGATAAATTGTTTAACATTTGATCACAAAATTTATAATCGACTGGTGCATCTTTCGATGCCCCCCGACGGACGGGTGGACCGTGTTTCTTCCGGCCGCTCATCCAAATTTCTAAAAAAAATACAAAAAAGCAAATAAATCGATTAAAATACAGCAAAAAACCAAAAAAATCGATTAAAATACACCAAACAACCAAAAAAATCGATTAAAATACATCAAACAAACAAATAAATCGATTAAAATACACCAAAAAACCAATTAAATAGATTAAAATACACCAAAAAACCAATTAAATCGATTAAAATACACTAAAAAACCAATTAAATCGATAAATAAAATTTAAAAAAACCAATTAAATCGATGAAAACCACCAAAAACCAATTAAATCGATGAAAACCACCAAAAACGAGATGAATTCGAATCATTACCATCGTCCTCTATGAGTGGTCGATCCCTACTTCGCGTTCTTTTGGCGGGGGAACTGTCGGAGATGCGCGACGCTTTTCGTTTCCTATGATTCCTCAGTCGATCTTTCAAATTGTGGCCGTTGGAGCAACCCGAGCAATCCCAGCGACCTTTGGGCACCTTGCGCAGTGGCGGATCGACGCACTCCAGATGAAACGCCAACGGACAACTGTCGCAGCAGATCAAATGACCGCCACGACCGCACGAATCGCACACGTCCTCGTTATTCCCCTCAGATTCGTCGTCCCTATAAAAAAAAAACAAATAATTTTTATTTAAAAAAATAAATTTTATTTAAAAAATCAAAATCAAAACTTGCCCGTCGAAATTATCGTCGTCGTGCAGCGAAAAATTCGAATCGCCGTCCAAATCCGACATGTTCTCCTGCACGTAACCAACGCTTTCTGCCTCCTCTTCGACGACTTCGCTTTCGTCCGAACTCGACAGTTTGCGCGCGAGTTTGCGCGGTTTGACGGTCGCCCTGGGCCGGCATTCGAGGCAAAACCAATCGCCGTCAGGAATTTCCTTAATAAAAAATAAAAAAAATTTTTAAATTATTTAAAAAATTCATTAAAATGTGAATTTTAACTAACAGTGAGTGGTGGCTTGAGGCAATACATGTGATGACCGCGGTTGCACTCATCGCATAAGAGCATGCGTTCTGCATCTCCTCTCCTGTGGCAAATGCGGCACCGGGCGTTTAATGCGGACAGCGACCACGCCACACTGCGTTCCAGCGTGCTCAGGTGAATGAAAACTTGCGACAGGCTCGTGCACTGCATCACTGATTCCTCCCACCGTTCGTAAACGGTCGCGACGCATTTCGTTTTGCTCTCCTTCTCGTTTTCTTTCTCTAAAAAAATTAAAAATTAAAAATTAAAAATTAAAAATTAAAAATTAAAAATTAAATTAAATTTACCAATTTCTTCATCTTTAATGACGTCTTTCTCTTTCTTTCCTTTCTTCGTGTCGATTTTCGGCTTCTTTTTCGTGCCTTCGACGTCGTCCCCTATAATTTAAATTAATTTCTCGTTTAAATTTGTTAATTAAATTGATTAAATCGACGTTTACCTAACGGAGGTCGAAAATATTTATTCTCGACGCCCTGTGCGATTTGTAGGAGCGCACTGGCCAAGTCCCTTACGGTTTGATTTACGTTTAACGGCGTACAACTTTCCTGTTCTATCGGCGTTTCTTGTTCCGTTGCGTCCATCGGCGTTCCCCTAAATTAAAAAACGACGCCATCAATAAATTTGAAAACTCAAAATCCAATCGAATTTAAAAAAAATAATAATAATACCTTCCGCTGTCCGAATCTTGGTCAACATGATTGTTTTCATGTTTTTGTTGGCCCCATTTCAATCCATCGCACAACATGTCGTACGACCGACCTAAAATCGCCTTCCTCCATGCTTCTCTATCATGCACCTGGAACAAAAAAACATTTAAATATATCAAACGTGCGAATTAAATTTTTCAGTCTAAAAATTAAATTTTCCCAATTTTTCTGCCTAGAAAAGTGTAATTGAGTATAAAATGCATTTACACGGTCTAAAATAGCACTTTATTTAATCTAAAAATAAATTTCCATCGTTTAAAATTGCATTTTTCTGCTTAAAATTGCATTTTTCTGCTTAAAATTGCATTTTTCTGCTTAAAATTGCATTTTTCTGCTTAAAATTGCATTCTTCTGCTTAAAATTGCATTTTTCTGCCTAAAATTGCATTTTTCTGCCTAAAATTGCATTTTTCTGCCTAAAATTGCATTTTTCTGCCTAAAATTGCATTTTTCTGCTTAAAATTACATTTTTTTTTGCTTAAAATTGCATTTTTCTGCTTAAAATTACATTTTTTTTGCTTAAAATTGCATTTTTCTGCTTAAAATTACATTTTTTTTGCTTAAAATTGCATTTCTAAGGCCTAAGATACATTTCCATGGCTTATAATTGCATTTCTAAAATGTAAAAATGCATATGCATATCTAAGATTCTAAAATTGCACTTTGTGTCTAAAAATACATTTTTACGGCAAAAAATTGTATTTTTAAAGTCTAAAATAGTATTTTTTCCACATATAAATGCATTTCCAGAGTCTAGAATTCATGTCTAAGACCTAAAATTGCATTTCTAAAGCCTAAAATTGCATTTCTAAGACCTAAAATTGCATTTCTAAAACCTAAAATCCATTTCTATGGCCTAAAATTGCATTTATAAAGCCTAAAATTGCATTTCTAAGGCCTAAAATCCATTTCTAAGGCCTAAAATTGCATTTATAAATTCTAAAATTGCACTTTTCTGTGTACAAATACATTTCCACCATCTAAAATTACACTTTTCTGTGTACAAATACATTTCTTCGGTCTAAAATTGCATTTCCACCATCTAAAATAGCATTTCTCTGCTAACAAAATTCAATTTCCCATCCAAAAAAAAAAAAAAAAAAAAAATTAATTTCAATCCAAATCCCTACTTTTATCGACCCCAAACTGCCAGCAAATATTCTCTCTTCAATATCAAGCAGCATCTCCCGCAACGACGACTCCATTCCTCCTTCCACCTTCACCGCGATCCCATTCAACTCCTTCGAGTCCTTCGAGTCCTTCAACTCCTCCCCAGCGGAACCATTAGCGACATCAGGCACAACACGATCATCATCCTGCACGCAGCAGTTGACGACCTCCAAAGGACACTGTGAAATCGAGCGCGCAATTCGAGTCTTGTCCTGGTAAAGCGACTCCCTGAGCGCGCTCTCCCTGAACCCGCGTTGGTTCAAACTCGCCACCAGAGCATCGAGTTGTTCGACCGAGCTCAGACACGACCAGCGCGTTCTGCGAGCTCTCAGTCTGTCATTATGTACAGGGCAATTGTCAACATTGGCAGTGCATTTCTCCATCGTCCCGCACTCGTCACAACTCCTAGTCACATTCAAATCACTATCGACATTGTTTTCACTTTTCACGTGAGGATTCGCCGCGATTTCGTTCGTTTCGTCCTTGTGGATTATCGGAGTGGGTTCGAGCAAGCATTTTCCCAGGTACCCGTCGTCGTCCTCCACGTACAGACCCGAAACGCTGTCGAAGACCCAGAACCTCCGGTAACACCGGTCGCGCCCGATCGGTTGGTTGCCCGTGCTCGATTGGTACGCGTCGATTGTTTCCATCAGTTCGCGTTTCTTGACGCTTTCGCGTTTCTGCTGCGCTAGTTCCTCGGCTGTCCGCTTCTTATTTTTCATTTCATGATTCACCCTAACGAAAAAAATTGTAATTAATCAAATTAATTAAATGTTTCTCTTTTTTAAATTAATTAAATTAAATTTTTCTCTTTTTTAAATTAATTAAATTAAATGTTTCTCTTTTTTAAATTAATTAAATTACATTTTTCTCTTTTTTAAATTAATTAAATTAAACTTTTCTATTTTTTAAATTAGTAAAAGCATTATTTCAAACGTAGAAGAGTCATTTCAAACGTAAAAACGTTATTCTCAAGTGACTACTAAGTCGTATTTACTTCATTTCGAACGTAAAAGTGACGAAATAAGTTGTAATTACGTTATTTTAAACGTAAAAGTGACGAAATAAGTCGTAATTACGTTATTTTGAACGTAAAAGTGACGAAATAAGTCGTAATTACGTTATTTTGAACGTAAAAGTGACGAAATAAGTCGTAATTACGTTATTTTGAACTCAGAAAAAAATGGTAATCAGCTTATTTCGAACGTAAAAATAACATAATTACCATTTTCTTGTGATTTTTGCGTTCAAAATAAATTTTACTTCGTTTGTCTATTTTTTTAAATTAATTAAATTTTTCTATTTTTTAATTAATTAAATTTTTCTATTTTTTAATTAATTAAATTTTTCTATTTTTTAATTAATTTTACCCATTAATTTCTTCGGTTTCCGTTTTTTGCTGCAATCTGAGCGCCGTTTCCTCTCGCTCCTTGCGTTGTTCGGCCCACTGGATTTGCTTGAGTTCGATTCGTGCGTTTCGAACTTTCTCGAAGTTCTCCTCAATTTGGTATCGCAACGTCGAAAAGTTCAAAAGTTGATTGATAAGAACGTGTAGCACTTTTAGCCTCTCACCTATAAAAAAAATAATTAAAAATTAAAATTTTAAAAATATTTAAAAAAATTAAATAATCGACCTGGATTGAAATCAAAAATAGATTTGGTGTCCAATGATTTGAGTAAATTCGGATCACAGAGTCGTAGTTGAAGGCCCGGGTCGTCGAATGTTGTATAAGAGACTTTTGTCTGATGATTCAACTTTAGGTGTGCGAACTGGCTTCCAAACGATAAAAAATGGAGTCGGAGTACTTCGGAAACGGTGAAACAATCTAAAGCCAAGTGTTTGAGGCTTAGACCTTGATGTCGTTGTGACCAGGCCGCGGCAGAAGTTGCGGCTTGAACTGCTTGTAACACCGTCGAATCGCATTCGTCGTCGCAGCCTTCGAAAACATCTAAAAAATAGAAAAAATTAAAAAAAATTGAAAAAAAATCTTGAAAATTCAAAGAAATTTTTTTAAAAAACTCAAAAACATCAAAAATAATTTTTAAAAATTGAAAAAATCTTGAAAATTCAAAGAATTTTTTTTTAAAAACTCAAAAACATCAAAAATAATTTTAAAAAATTCAAAAACATCAAAAATAATTTTAAAAAATTTAAAAACATCAAAAATAATTTTAAAAAATTCAAAAACATCAAAAATAATCTTAAAAAATTCAAAAAGATCAAAAATAATTTTAAAAAAATTCAAAAACATCAAAAATAATTTTTTTAAATTTAAAAATATCAAAAATAATTTTTTTTAAATTCAAAAAAATTGTCAAAAAAATTCTCAACACTTCACAAACATTAAAAAAAAATTTCTAACATTCAAAACCAATTCAAAAATTCAAAAAACAAAATTTAGAAATTTAAAAAAATTTAAAATAAAAACAAAATTCAATTCTTTTTTTTTAAATTTAAAAAATCCGATCGTCAAACACTACTAAACTATTTCATAGAATTTACCCGGTGACTGTAAAGGATGCGGCTCTAATTCGGGTTGCTCGTTATCTTGCAACGTGAAAATCGACTGAAGAAAGAATTGAATAAGATCTCCTAAAATCCCACGAACGTTCGATTCTATCAACGCCTTTTCTAGATCACCTAAAACAAAAAAATTCAAAAAAAAAAATATTTAAAAAAAAAATCCAAAAACACACAAATTGTTTCTCAAATTTACCAAATTCAAACCCGTGAGGAAAAGCGTTGTCGAAATTCAAAAGTTCGCCAAATATATGAAGAAACTCGAGAACCATAACGGCATCGCCGAATAATTCGTTTGGAAAATTACATTTCACCGGCACCAGTGTCGGTAATTCCTAAAATTTAAAATTTAAAAAATTTAAATAATTAAATTAATCAACAAAAATGTATATAAATCTACTTTTAAATCATCACACTCTAAATCGTCCCGCGGTCTTTGCCATTCTCTCAACAACTCCGCCCTTAGCCGCCGTTCTTCGCGTTTTCGTTCCCGTTCCTGCATTTTTCATACAAAAAAAAACAAAAAAAATTTAATTTTAATTTTTCACACTTTGATGATTATTTATGCCTTTTCCCGCTCTTCTTTTCGACGCTGCTTCTCGTCCTCCCTTAATTTCTGCCTCATTTCAAGTTGTTTTCGCATTTCCTTAATGTCATCAATAGTAATTTGCTTGCTTTTTGATTCCCGACCTACAAAATAAAAATAATTCGTCTTAAAAATCCAAAAAAAACAAAAAAAAAACAATTAAAACCCAATTAATTACTCTTTTTCGAGTCGGATTTGGACTTTGAGGAATGAGATCCGTTCATGGTTGGTTTAGATTTCGTATTTTTAACCGAAGTCGCTTTTTTATTCGACGATCGAGGGAATTTCGGCAACGGACCCACAAAAATATCCGAAAAAGAAATAACCGATATATTGCATTTCTTCTCGATGGTTTTCTGCAAAGTTAAATTAAAAAACAAACAAATAAATAAATAAAAAACACATCAAAACGTCAATTCCGGACGTACTTTTAACTTCCAAACGCCGTCTCTCGATTCACAATATTGTTTCAAAAATAATTTAATTTTTTCCCGAGTAAATATTCCTTTTTTCCTCCTATTACACAGACAAAAAAATTAAAATTTCAATCAAAAACACCAAAATTTCAATTAAAAACGAATTATTTACATCATGCTTTCGCAAGATAAAGTATTTCTACTCTCGTCCCTAAGATTCATCACGTCGTATCGATAAATTCCCGGATCGAGTCCATTTTGCTTTTTCTTTTCATTTTCATTCCTAAAAAAAATCAATCAAAAATTCAAATAAATAAATAATTTTAATTTTAATTTAATTTAATCAAATACCCAGTCGAATCGTCCACATCACTACTTGAATCATCATTATGATGTCCATTACATATATTCGAATTTTGCGCGGATACCTTGATAACTTCGCAAATAATCCTACGAAAAATAAAAAAATCAATGGAAAAAAATCAATAAATAATCGACAAATTGAATCAATACGAAATTATTCACCTCTGTCCTTCGATGACGCCCTCGATTTCCTCCCCGACGAAAAATCGTTCGCGTGAAAACCCATAAACGTCGTCGCACATATCGGCCAATCGTCCCCGGTGCGTCAAAGTGGATAAATACAAAACAGGAATTTTCAACGAATCTGGAAACGACTTCAAACATCGTCGAGCGCGGGCCTCCGAATCCAAAGCTTCTTGATACGTCAATCCCGGCTTCCCCGTCAACTGGCACGTCCATACCAAACTATTACACAGAATGACACGTCGAAAAAATTCACTGAAAACGAAACAAAAAACAAAAGAAAAAAAAATTAAAAATTAAATTAAAAAATAAAACGCATAAGCAACCAACTTGAACAAAAAACGTCAAAAACATTCACATTTTTTTCAATTTTTTCCATTTTTCCATTTTTTAACGCGAAAAACACAAATAAATAAACTTAAGCCTAACTGACACCGGGCACAAAAATGTGACATTTTTAGATAGGAAACAAACAAAAATGTTTTTTTTAAAAAAACATGTAAATTCGCATTTTCTAGTTCGAGAAACTTACTCATAATCACGAAAAACCTCCTTGGTTAATTGACAAAAGAAAAGTTCCTCTTCGGGATCCAAATCGGGAGGAAGCTTTTGTTTCAAGAATGGCTGTCTCTTGAGCAAAGGCATGTTGGATTTTTGGAGGGAAACGAGATCGGTTGTTTACTCGATTCAAACGGTGATTAGAAGCCGGTTTCGTACTCGTTTCGTGCGTGGGGATGATCCTATTCGATCTACACACGTTATTGGGTGTTGATTGGCGATTTTCGGCGGAGAAAAGTCACTTGAGATCGCAGATATATTCCTCGTCCATCACATTGCACTGGATCCTCCTCGTGCGGCAAGTCAACGCGACTGCTGCATTCACGGGTTGGCACAGCCGAAATATTATTAACTCCATTTTTCCCCGTTCGTACCAAGTGTTTCGAACTTGTCGGTTTCGTGGGAAATTTATGGAGGAATGTTTTTTTAGGGTTCTTCGGCCTGTTTGGGCGCGGGGATTTTTGTAATTTCTTTTTTTTTTCGGGGTCAGGGTGAATGATTAGGTGAATACTCTTTGTAACGCCGAAGCGGCCATTGTAACGACTCTTCTCATTGGTTGTTGGTCGGTAATGGCGGAAAGTGTTGTTGGTTTTGATAAAAGATGGCGGTGATTCAACCGCCATCTTTCAAAAATGGTGATTGTGAATTTGTGATTTTTTGTGCTTATTAAAAACATAAAAAGAAAGAGAAAATAAAATTGGATGTTTATGTTTTTGAAATAAATTATTCTTTTTATTTTGGTTATTTAATTCCAACTTTTCCAAGACGTGAATCAGTTTTCGGATTGGCCGTTATGCTTTGAACAGCTACAATTGCTTCGTTGATTTTGGTTTGTAAGTCGCGCAGGTCTCGAATGTACAACAATCGCAGGATTTTCGCTGCTTGGTTGAGGACGTAATCGCCGGTGTCGAAGCCAAGATCGGATTCTTGGAGCGGGAATGGTTTTCCTTCCGCGGATGTGCCGCCAATTTGTTTCATTCCTTCGGCGGATAATTGTTCGTTTATAATTCGACGAAGCGCCTAAATTCAATAAATTATTTTATTTCAGTTTTAATATTAAATTAAATAAATCTTACTCGAAGTGTGATTAAGTGATCGGGATGTTTACTCATACTTATCAGTTGGGCAATTGCATTCACTCCTTGTTTGAACTCGTCACAATTGACTGAAATTTTTAAAAATAAATTGAATAAATAGAAATGTACTTTCAATATTTAACGATTTGAACTTACAATCGAGATTATCCAGAGGATTTGTTGACACCACTTGAGGGATCGCCATTTGGTTGATATTTTCAGCCGTTTTTTCGCCGTATTTCTCAACTGTAATTCAAACAATGTCAGCTTAGAACACGTGAAATTGACATTTTTTTGCAACGCCGTAGCAAGATGCAATAATTGTGCCTAAAAAAATTAACTTTGGGGCCTAAACATTAATTTTTGTGCCAAAAAATACATTCTTGGGTCTAAAAAATATATTTATTAATTTCTGTGCCTAAATTATTAATCTTTAAGCCTAACAAATATATTTTATGCTTAAAGATTGATTTTTAAGCCTAACAAATTAATTTCTGTGCCTAAATTATTAATCTTTAAGCCTAAAAAATATATTTTGTGCTTAAAGATTGATTATTAGGCCTAACAAATTAATTTCTGTGCCTAGAATATTAATCTTTAAGCCTAAAAATTAATTTTTAACCACAAAATATATCTTTTAGGAACAAGAATTTATTTTTTTTGGCACATAAAATACGTTTTTAGATTTTCATCCTAAAAAAATTCATTTGTATGCCTAAAAAGTTCATTTTTGGCCTAAATTAATTAATTACTGGGTCTAAAAATTAATCTTTGTGCTTAAAAATTTAATTTAGGGTCTAAAAAATTTATTTCTGTGCCTAAAAATTATTTTTTGGTCTAAAAACTTAATTGTTAGGCCTAAAAATAAATTTGTGCTTAAAAATCACTTTCTTTATCATTTTCTGCACTTTAAAATGCATTTTTTTTTTTACAAATAATGACATTTTAGACCAACAAAATTGGCCAAAAAGTGAATTTTTTATGCATTAAGTTCACAGTGGCGATAAAATTAACCTGCTGTGACTCAAATTTCATGTTTTGTTTACCATTTTCGCCGTACTCCGCTCGTACAGCCAATCCTAAAAGCCAGTCTGTGACAGCTTCGACTTCTTTCGCATCATACGGACAAGACAGATCTTTCAAATACTATTTTTGAATTAAAAAAACAAAATAAATTTTATCCACGATTTACAACTACAAATTTATAATTTCTTCACTTTTTTAAAGTGTTTCTGCCAATCATTAGCTGCAATGTTTTTTAACTTTCCTCTGTCTTCTATTTTGTAATGCCTCACTTTCTGGTCTTCAACCCACACGACTAACGTACGAAATTGCTTCTCATCTGAAAGAATAATTTTAAAAAACGGGTATTAAATTCAAATTTTAACACGTGATAAATCAGTATTTACCATGTGCATTGAAAGAGTCGGGACTGTGGAAATCCAACGCCAATAATTTCCTTTTAAACATGTTTATATTATAGCAATTTGACTATAATTTCAGATCCTTGCAATGGCCGCCGCTTACGGCGCACTGGTTAAATACTTTCAATTCCAAAAATCAAAATTCAATACCCGTTATTTATTTATTTATTAATTTATTTATATTAATTCATAATTTTTTTAAAAACATTAGAGACTCAAATTTACATTTTATTTTATCTGTAGTAGTTAACATTGTCGACAGGTGGCGCCAATTGAAATTGGCACGCGTGTGCAAAATCTTTGGCGGTAAAAATTTGGCGATGAAGGATGGCTAGAAAAGAAATGGCCGCATAAAGCGTCGATCAAACGACAAAAAAGGCGTTTAATATTAAGATTATTATTTAAGATTGTGAAAATAATCATTTATTTGTTTATAATTACAATGTAATGAATAAAATCAGTAAAATTGCATTGAAGTTTTTGGTTGAAAATTATTTAATTTGCGAAGGAATTTCTACGCAAATGATGTCCGCGTTGTTTTCGTCAACAAGTTCGTATTTTATGGTAACTGCGAGCTGGAAAAATAAATAAATTCGTAATTGTTTTTTGTTTTTAGTAATAAAATTTAACCTTTGGATAACTGGATAATATTTCCATCTCCTTGTGATATTGGTACTCGGTACCGTCCGTCAGCGGACATGTAAGACCGCTGTCTTGGCAGGCATCGGGGTTTGGTAGTGGGAAAGGAAATGGAAGGCCGCCTATTATCCCATGTATTACGGCTTTAACCGAATTAGCAGTTTCCTCTATAAAAAAATAAAAAAAATTATTATTTTATACTTTTGAATAAATCTTATGGAAATTTAATTTTGGATTTTAACACAATTTTGGAGTGTGCTTTCTGGTGATTTAACATCACGTGGATGTAAACATAAATGAAAGTCGAACCATGACGTCATGGAAATCTGGATTTTTTATTTTATTTATTTTGTAGGATTTTATAGCTGGCAAATTAGTTACTGAAAAAGAATTAATATAATAGTTTTTACTACTTTGCGTGTAATTTAGTCTATTGTTGTGTCGCGGTAATAACATATTATAAAACCAGTCATCAGAATTCTAAAAAAAATTGATTTAAATAATAGAAAACACATTTACTGTAAATTTTGTTTTAAAATTGATTATATTTGGAATTGGTTTTAAAAATTGTAAATTGTTTGTTAGTTGCAACGGGTCAGTATCTTGCCAGCGTTTTAATCACCTAGTTTTTTTTATTCTAGCGTTTTTTCTGAAGTGTTTTTTATAAATTGTAGCATTTATTAAAAATAAGAAATAAAAATGCTACAAAATAAAACGCCTAAAAAAACGACTAAAGCAAAAGACACTGAAAACGTGCCAATATAATAATTGTAACAATAACATTGATTTAAACACTTGTTTTCTTTGTTTCTTAAAACAATTGTTTTTTTTTTGTTTTTTAAAACAATTGTATTTTTTTTTTTTTTTTTAAAAACAATTAGCTACATTTAAAAAGTCGTGTTTTAAGTGCTTTAGTTGTTTGTGTTTTTGTTTTTATATTTTTTAACGTCACAAATTCAACACAAAACACCTAAAACACTAAAAACTAGACTTTTTGAAAACAGCTAATTGTTATGTTTGTTTTTTAAAACATCTATTTTGTTTGTTAGTTACCCCAATTGTTTTGTTTGTTAGTTACAACAACTGTTTCGTT
>JAQFXT010001296.1:0-18805 GCA_034683725.1 Strigamia crassipes | reverse complement strand
AATAGTGGAAAATTACCGGATTGGCTACGCTATTTTTCGATATAGTGTAAGCTCCGTTAGACTTATGAGTTTTCCACCATAGTTATAGGCATAACGGGAGTTTTTATAACGTAAAAGTACATGGCGCAAACTGCGTAATTACTCGGCCCGCTCGGTGTATTACTACTGAGAATTAAACGATTTCAATAGGAGAAAATGAACGAAGCTAAAGAAGTAAAAATTGTGGATACCGACTGTTTTAAATAAGCGTGTCTGCATTTAATCGCCGAGTAAGTTGCATTAGTAAAATAACTGTCATACCGCATTTCATCTCGTCGTAACCTTTTGGGCAATCCCAGAGCCCATTACATCTGTAGCGGTGAGGGATGCAATAGCTTTCAGGACACTTGTGGTAAGGTGTAGGACACTGGAATTCTTCTAAGGAACCAGAAAAAAGGATTTTGATTTATATTGGTGAAGCAAAGGAAAGGCTTTAATTGCTCATGTTCTCTTCGGGATTTAAAAGCAGCAGTGTCATTGCTGCTTGAGTCTCAATGGATGTGCAGCACAGAGGTGAAGTGAAGGTTTAATTGCAGGTTGTTTATTGTGTTCTAAGATGGTGGCATGACTGTCAACATTTATGGGTGTGATGAAGAGTGTGCCCAAGTCAACCTTGTAGAGACAAGTTATATATTTCTGATACAATCGTATATGACAGTGCAGTTAAATGTTATGGGAGTTTAATGGTTGGTTGCATTGTTGCGGGGTGTTACTGAAAGTTGTTATGGCTTTGCTCCGCCCTAGTTTTGTGCCGTCACAGTTGACACTTATGTTCACATTAAACACAATACTGATGCTGTGTGAATAAAAAGAAGTTGGATTTGTTCAGCTTTAATTTCAGCTTTGATTTCATCTTGCATGAAGATAGACAAGCTGGTGTTAAAGCTGATGTGGACTAGAGGTTTGGCAATTACATTTTGTTAACATCAAATAACTTGTAAATTATAGATATAAGTTGTAAGTTGTTTATTTGTTTGTAAGTTCAGAATGCTTTTTGTCAATTTTTAACTTGTTTTTACACGGTTTGAACGGTTTAACTGTGTCAGATAGCCTAAAACGTGTGAAAAAGCAGTTAAGTAAATGAACATTTTGGTCATGTTTTGGTTTGGTTAATGGTTAGGCATAAAAGTTGTTTAACTCAGTATAGGTTTTGATATGAAAACCAGAAGATTAGTTGTTGTCGACAAAAAACAGCAACGTGGACCTAAAACCAATTAAATTGGGTTCAGTTTTAGTTGACATTGGCTGAAGACATGACTCTTCGTAACAAAAAAGAAGACAGATTGTTACCTGTCTTTTTTTTTTAAATAGAATAAAATCTTGGTTGATTTGGACAGACTGAAGTTAAACGATGAGAACGTGTGGTTTTAATTGCAAAACGTAGGTAATTGAATGATAGAAAATCGAGGAGCCGATATTTGCAATTTTCATAAGTGAGATTTATAAATCATTGGATTTAAAAACATCTGTGGATTTATAGATTTGTAAAGATTTATTGATTTATTTTCAGATTTATTTTGAACACAAAATAAATTTCAAATTACCCATTGAAAACAGAAAATTAAATTTCAACAGTTATAAGTGATTCACAGATTTAATGTGTGATTTAGGGATTTAATGTGTGATTTAGAGATTTAATGTATGATTTAGAGATTTAATGTTTAATGTGCAGCGCAGAGATTTGAGCATTTGATATGTGATTTATAGATTTGATATTTAATGTGTGATTTAGAAATTTATTATAGGTTTATAAGGGATTTAGCCATCAACGAGATTTATAGCAATTGTTAGCCAACCACCCTTGTGAAAAATCTACGATTTACAAAAACTTGTGATAAACTCCCATTGGCTATTGACCTGTCTACAGCCATTTCACAAATGCACAATTGAACATGTAAATATAAAAAACTTTGCTTTTGCAGAAAGACTTTTATTTTGCTACTAAATGATCCTTTCTGGATGAAAGCGCCTGCTAAATAATATTAACAGACCGGGCATCCATTTTTTTGAAAAAACCAAAAAGAGAGAATATCGGTTTTTGTGACGTGTCTAGTTTATTCTCCTTTAGTACGCTGACGCTAGTAATGGTGTGAGGCAACCGGAAGTTAAAACATCTGGTCAAGTTAAATAAAAGTCTAAAAATGTGAGGTTTCGACTACAGATGCCACATGGTCAAGGAAGATAAGAATAATCTTTAGTGCATTGGTTATCTAATGGCTAGTGCACCTATTATGTGTTATCCGGTTGCATAGGGTTCTCCAAACCCTATCCTAGGTTTCTGCCCACTGGCCAGCAAAGCCAGCATTGACAGCCAGTACTAGGTCATTTCTATGGCACACACAACTGGGACGCTCAGGTCCCTGTGGTCCTCAGAATGGGCACACAAGACCTGAAATCGCCAAGCATCGTGTTGGATCTTTTGCGGACTGTATAGGTCACGACCATGTCGAGTCGCAAGACAGACTGACGTCCCGAAAACGTGTTGACGGTTCTTGCCGGATCCCTGTGTCCCACTGGCCATAATCAAACCGCAGCTCCACCTATTGCTAGGACGCTGTGAAGAAACCACGAACTGTTGGCCAGTGACCGCTCCACGGTCATAAAAATGTGGCAGTTCTGTATTGTCGACCATACGGGTGTTGATAATTTTTAGAACAAATCTTGACTGGTTAGTTTGGTTCTGGATACTTTAATAGGGCTAGCCTTTAATTTAATCTCATGAATATTTAAATGAAGGATATAAGGATAAGGACCATGTGATTACGTAATTGTATCCATGAGCTTGCGATATGCCCAACCAATAGGAGTTTATCATATTTCATTTGAAAAGTTTGGAATGAAAATTAACGTCCATTACACTCACAAAAAAAGTAACGAGAGTTAATTAAATGGACTCACCGCAATTCCTCAAGTGAGATGCATCTCTACAACCGTACATAAACCCATTCGGATCAAATTCATACAAACACTTCCACTTTGTGTCCACTTTAACTCCATTTTTACACCAGATCCATTGGTCCAAATAACTGCACTGATTCTGATCCGTCTTAATAACTATTTAAAAAAAAATTAAAAAAAATAAAAAAAAAATAAAAAACAACCAATTGGGGATTCCAAATAAAAAAAAAATGTATTTTATGTTCTTAGTTCTTACCACCTCCACTGCATTCTAATGGGCCAATCGTGTGGAAGCCAGCACGGTCCGTTTTCTGAGTCTTTCCAAAACGAACCTGCATCGAAACCCCAATAAACCTTAAATCTCTCTAGACAAAAAAAAAAAAAAAAAAAAAAAAATCTAGACGACATACCCCCTTGACAGGAAGTTTCGATTTGTCTTTAAGGTAGCCAGTGTCCTCCCGCCACAGCAGGGTGCGATCAGCGTCGCAATTGCACGGCAAATCGTCCACGCAGTCCGGGAAGCAATTGCACACGCCGCTGCGCACACCCGCGCCCCACGAATATTGACGACTGCCATCGCGCGAAATCCACCACGACGTCGGCGGGTCCTTATTGAAGTGGAACCCGGCCCCCTTGCATTCCCAACGGACCATTTGTTGACATTTCTCGGAGACGGCGACCAGTGCGGCCAACTGCTGCCACGAGGCGTCGTCGTAAACCAAATCGCGTTTGTAGAGACCCGTGCCGAGCGGGGACTCGCGCACGTACATGCGGCTTTCGGTGTCGTGGTGGACGTAAGTCCATACGGATTTGCGATCTTTACTTAATCGGCATTCGACGGTGAACGGCAGCAGTGGATTGTTGCCATCCGGGTCGATCTCGTAGAAGCCGGAGGGAGTGTCGTCGTTGATGGAGAAAAGTTCGTGACAGGTTTTGTAAGTGCGTCTGCAGTGCGTTTGGTGAGCTGTAAATTGGATGGGATTTTATTCGACGGTGATGGCGAGGATTGGGGGGGGGGGGGTGGTTGAGTTGTCACCTATGGGACAGTTTTTCTCGTCTTCGTGGTGGATTCCTGGACAGTTGTTCTCGTCGGAGTTGTGCTGGTTCCCAAGACAGTTCTTTTCGTCTTCGTGATGGATTCCTGGGCAGTCGAAGTAGCCGTCGCAGAAGGCGGATTTTGGGATGCAGGTGCCGTCGTAGCATTGGAATGTGTTGTTGGATTGACATTTGCCGCCTGGATGCATGAGTGCAGGAATTAGGAATTGGGAATGATTAAAGTTTGGTGTTCAGATGTTTGCGATGAAATAAAAATAAAAATAAATCAAATTTTGATATTATTACATGTTTTTTTTTTTTTATGTATTCTAAAATATATGGCATTTTGCAGATTTTTATTGTATTATTTGTGCATTAAATAATGCATTTTGCAATACAATTAAGAAAAAAAAATTTTAATATTGCGCATCCATAGTGTTTATGTATTTATGTATTTATGTGGTCTGTATATTTTATTAAAAGACTAAATCAATAAGGGCTACAATTAAAAAAGCTAAAAAATAAAAGGTTAAATCACAGAAGGCTGGCCAAGAAAAAGCCTGGCATGACAGTGCACCCCGTATTTCTTCGATTAAAAGCCGCGGCTTTTATTACAAATCGCCTCTCTTGGCCCCGAAGCAGTGGCTGTTTTTCAGTCTTTTCATTCATTCTACGCTCGTATTGAGATTCAAAACACACATAGAACAAACGTTACAGCTGTGAAATAAACGTGGAATGTTTCTTCCTAGTTCATTTTCGTTTATTTGTGGCTTCGATTTTTAGCTGCGGCTACTATTCGAGGGCGGCTCTTAATCGAAGGAGTTTGGTAAGCAAAAAGCTTTAATAACATATGCCAATCATACTCAGTATATTGTTGATGACTTTTGAAGCTGCAAAGTTCACATTTTATTTAAGGATTACTTTAGATTGAGTTTCTGATTGGTAGTTTTTTGTCTTATTTTATGTAAGGACTAAATGTAATCACGTATTATGTGGTATAATTTCGCGAAATGTGGATGCGAAATTGTTGCAATTAACAGGCATAATGTGAAGCGTGGTTGGCAAAGTTTTTGCCCTAAGTTTTTTGTATAAAAAATTTTATGACTACTTTGTTTGCATAATTTCAGCTCAAGTTATAAAATTTTTAGAAATTGTCACTATTAAGTGTTATGAAGCTAAGGTAGTATGATGACGATTTTATTTTGATTTTACGAAACAAAATAACTGATTATGTGCAATATCTAATTTTTATGGACTCACAGGTCAGCTGGAAACGGCTGAACTTTAGATTAGCGGCCGCTTCAGATAATAACGAAAATTAGTTTACAGATAGAGCTCGAGGAGCTAAGTCGAACGGTACCAGTTACAACTCCCGGAAATGGGAGATGAGATCTACTTATTAGCGAGGTTAGGTAAGGTTAGGTTTGGCTAGCCCTATCGAAAATGGCCGCTAATCTAAAGAAGCTCTCTGGAAACTGTAGTTATGAGTTGGCTCAGATGGTGTGATGCTGAGACCTAACTGTACCTAAATTCTATCTCCTGGCTTGCAATCTTTATGAGACTTTCTCATTAATTAGAGTTAGGTTTTCTTCCTGTTCTTTTAATTTTATGCTTTATTTACCCCCCTTTAAACTTTAAGAGAATTAGTCGGTTCAACACCAGTAGGGGAAATCGGGAAAGAGAGGAAGTGCTTAACTGCAAGTAAAGGCTAAGATGAGGAAATGTCAGTGAGCGTGCACAGAGCATATTTGCCAACATGTGTTTTTGACACGCTCACTCTTAACAACCCATATGGTTAAAAAATATATTGTAAAGTACATTGATGCATTCGCAAATGTATAGCATTTTGCAGATTGTATGTATATCATTTGTGCGTTAAATAATATAATTGACGAAGCATTTGCAATTATAAAACTATAGTATTTTAAAATATATTTTAGTATTACGGATTTTAGTATTTCATAATACATTTTACAAGATGTATTATTATTTAAAAACCAATAGCATGCTAAAATGTATTATAAAATGCTTTTCTGCAAAACGGTACACATTTTACAATATATTGCAATGTGTTGGAAAGATTTATATCAGCTAAGTATTAAGGGTTAACAAGTTATGTATTGTTGTGCGCGAGTGAAATGCACATGTTATGTTACAAGTCAATTGTTCCGCGCACTTACTTTAGATTACGAGACAGTAAAGTTGTGTTTGTTTTTGTTCAAGTTCTAAAACTGTGTCTCAATTTGGTAAAAGTTCATCCAAAGCAACACAATGTATTTTTGAGATGTATGGGAAAAGCGGGAAATCAAAAACTCCATATTGAAATTTGGTGGAAGAATTTTGTGCTACCGAACTGCACGTAAGCATATTCTATGCTTTACTGATTCATTTCTCTTAATGTTGTATATTGCACTATGTTATTTCAATTGAAACAAATTGTTAAAGGATTTACAGCTAGGTGTATATATGTTGATCATTGCCAAGTAGGACGAACCCCACATGACAGGCGGTTTTGTAATTTTGTAATTTTGCAATTTTAACTATTTTGCACTTTTGGATGTGTTTCATAATATCAGTTCCACCAATCATGCGCATAATTGATTCATCAAATTTTGTATGTGTAAAAAATGTTGTTTGTATACAATTTTTAAATTTTTTACTTCATGTATGAATTGAATTGTAAACAGAATTTTCCGTATTATATTTTATGGTGGTTGGGGCATGTGTTTAGTTTCAGAATTTGAAGGCTTCAAAAATGATTGGTTTTGTGATTAATAAAAAATCACAAAATTACAAAACTGTACAGCTAATGAAATGCCTTCGTTTAATTTAAACCCAAACACTTCAATTAATGCTCTGTTTTTCTGCAACAAAATAACAGCATTAAGCAAGGGTCAGCCATTTTGGATTCATGGAAAACTGATGAGTACAGAGAACTACTTATTTATTCACTTCAGACTTGAGTTTCTTTGTCTAGGTAGTAAAAGTCAAATCTGTATTTTACCTCCTGAGCAAGCAGATTCATCTGAGCCATCTTTGCAATCAGCTTTAAGATCACAAAGCTTGAATTTTGGAACACATTGTCCATTTCTGCATTGGAAGTGTTCAACATCATTGCATTGGGGATAAACTGTGAACAAGCAAATTTTACTACCGAGTAATGTCAAACCATCAAATTCAAAATCTTACCGCAAGTGGTCTCATCCGATCCATCAAGGGCACAGTCAATTTCAAAGTCACAATACTTGTTTATGGAAATACAATCTCCACTGTGGCAAGTGAAACTGTTTGCTGGACACGGTCGTTCTAAGGAAATTTGAGGCATATCATATTGGGAGCTTCTGCGCGAAAGTATTGGAAATTGCCGAAGATGTTACCGCAATGGATTTCATCGCTTCCGTCGGTGCAGTCATTCTGTTCATCGCAGACGACTAAAATGCTGACCACTTCTTTATTGGCACAGAAAAAGTAAAGTCCAGCTGGCAAAGTATTTTCATCAAACGTTTCATAACCATCCTGGAATGACGAATCTGGGAGCGTGACATCGCCAACTGTAATTACATTAACTTATTGTAATAATTTAACTTTCAGCAAAACATAACCCCGTTTGTAAATTCAGAGGTGTGAAAATAATCAGTAGTAATATACAGAGCGCATCGAGTAATTGTCAAATAATTAAGTCCGCACGAATCTTATCTGACAATTACTCAAGAGAGTAATTCACATGAGAGAATTTACCAATAAAAAAATTGGAGAAACGACCATGAAGAGTTCAAATGGGATCAAAATACCATTTATATTTTGGTTGTGAAAACCCGAAACAGATGGCGCAAAGGACAAGCGTGCATTATCGAAGTGGTGAATGCAGCCACCTACAGCCACCAATCCGAAGGCGAATGGGATTTGTTACGCGCTTCGGGATTGGTCGGACGAACGATGATCGTTTTGTTACGCCGTTCTCATTGGTCGTCAAAGCACCAAAGAACATTATCTAAGCTAGTGGTAAATTCTCAGATTTATTCATGTTTATTATTGATGTTGAGAAAACAAATTAAAGTCAACTAAAAGGGCGAAGAACGTCAAGAAGATTGGAGGGCCGTGTAAAAACGGAACCAATCCTGATAGTTATAAAAATGGTCTCCTCAGAATAAATAGTCAAATTTACTTTTAACAAACTGGAATTTATTTGATTTTCCAGCATGTTAAAAAGACGTCTTTTTTAGTAGTGCTAATCGTGCAGCGTCAGCGTCGGCCCTGTGCAGCGTTCATAGTTTTTTTGCACGCTCCTAACACTAGGTTGCATGCATTGTGAAAATTGTGAGAAAAACGTGGGAGTAAGTGTTATTGCAAAGGTCAAGCAAGAAGCTACCACAAAGGAATAGACGCTTAAGAAAAATGGGCAAATCTGAATGCCATCTGTTTAATGGGAAAAAAATTAAGTCACCATTCAAGCCAGTCGCATTAAGCTGAGTGAAATGCCACGCCTAAATCATGCACTAAGAACTCAAAGTGTTGTGGCACAAACTTTCAGGTTAGTACAGTGGGACATGAAGGAGCCAATAATTAAAGTGGAAAATTTAACCAGAATTACTGTTTATAATTATTTTACTTGGCTGAACTTTTGTTGTGAGATTCTACGATGTCACTTATGTAATGGCACCATCTGGCGCAACTTGCTGATACCGTAATAATAGTTTAATTAAACTTCCATTAAGCGTAACTATCGATTTCTTGTTAAACTCCCATGAATTTAGACGTATTAAAGAATACGCGACAAATATATGTTCGAATTAACCCCAAAACGTTTTCTTTAATATGTCTAAATTCGTGGGAGTTTAACAAATAATAGTTTAACGGGACCACTTCCTGTTTTACGCTAAAACGTAACACATCTCCCTTATTTTACATCCACGTTAAATTCTTCGATATTCATCAACTTTAGATTAGCGGCCGCTCTAGGAGCTAAGTCGAACGATACCAGTCTCAACTCCCGGAAATGGAAGATGAGATCTACTTATTAGCAAAGTTAGATCAGGTTTGGTTAGGCTAGCTGTGACGACAACGGCCGCTAATCTGACAAGCTGGCAACAAGGATGTGAATAGTTACCTATTGCAGTGCTTTTTTTCTTACACACATACGACTTGATGCCATTAATGCTATCGAAAGAACATGGTATATCATACCAACTGCTTGTCGAGTGAATGTTATTCAATCTAATTTTTGTACAATCTTCATAATGGCCTCCATCTGGTTGATGTGGAGCCAGTGCACCAGCAATGTTGTCATTGGCCCTGTAAAAAAAGGAAATTGGGTTTATCCCAAGTCTTCTCTTCTTTTGTGAGTCTCTTTGAGATTTTGTGCGTTAAATCAAGCATGTTTGTGACAGTAAAACACAGTTTACTCCCAGTGATGGCAAAATGATAAGGACATTGAAAGTATTTGAAAAGATATGTGACAGCTGTTGCAGGCATTACCAATCAGCATAACTCATTGGATTGTTGTCCGTCCATCGAAAACGGCTTTCTGTGTTTTCGTCGGTTAATCCTACAAATTAAATAATCATTTTTGTAAGTGAAATATTTTTTCTTCTGTAAGTTATACTGTTATCTGTTTTGAAAAGGTTATAACAAACTCGGTGAATATATTGGAACTTGCTATCAATGACATCGCTTGTGCATTACCAACAATTAGATTCTGGACAAATGCATAAATGCATGCAAATTTTTTTTGTGCATATTTAGCCATATTTGGCTTAACTTCTGGAGATGCTCACTAAAAACGTGATTCAGCAACACAAAATAAGATCAGGTGCATGCCCAATGATATCATAGTTTCCAGGCATTGGGTCTGCACAAACAAAAAATTACAGCAATCCCATAATGTGGGCTGAATTTGTCTGCTTTTCAAAACAGACAGTATTATTAAAGTTTGTGGTATATTCCCTTTGAAACTGATTAAATAGAAAGCAGCAAACTTTCTTTGTTTGAGCTTATCACTTGCCAAACAAATACAAATATTTGAGATTGTGATGGGCTCAAAATTGAAGTACTATATTGATTTCTGTGTAATTAAAAACTTGAGGTTATTTCAGGACAACTTAACTAATTGGGATTTTGTATTCCTGATGGGCAGTTTATGTTAATATCCAAACAAATTCTTATATTCTTATACATTTACATTTGTTTTTAATTTTCATTTTAGTGTTACTAGCAAAATGGCTAATTGAGTGCAACAATAATCATATATTTATATCACTGTTCCTAAATAATTATATTGATTCTGCTATTTAGAACCTCAAAAACCACTGCATCATAAACTACCATTTTTGCTGGATCAATAAAATGAGGAAGTTGCTACCATAAAGTTGACAAACGTTAGGTCGACATAGGGGTGGATTAAACTTTTTAGGGGCCATAGACAAATTATGTTAGTCTTAAAGTGAAGATAAATAGCATAATAAAACTTCTATTTCTAATGCTTACGACCTCTAATTTAATTACAATATTTGTTTTTTAAACGACAATTAAAGTACTAAAGATGACCGGCAACAGCAAAACTATTGCATTTAAGCGCTGTAGATTGCAGCACAATCCACAAAAATTACAATAAACCAACAATGCTTAGCAGTCAATATACTAGTAAGGTATGGCAAACTTCACTTCTCATTCATCCCATCTGTAGATACTTTAAAACCTAGATTGCCCACCTCTGCTTTTGGATAATCTAAATTCCATTGTTACAAAAAATAATTATCTTATAGTGGTTTACCACTATTGATGTTGGACTTACTTATTTACTTTATGATAGATAAAGTAAAAGGGAATAGCCACACGAGCAACAAGTTTCTGCTGACTTTTACCTATGTAAACTCCGGCATTTTGAACATTGTTTAGATCCCAGACATTAGTCAAGAGGTGATGTAGAACAGTCATTTCCAACTTGTCCAATATGCTGACCAAGTGTCCACCTTTTTCTTGGCATTTGGTTTCAGCTGCGTACCACTGCAATGCTTTGTCCTCTTCAAATAATCCATAGCAATAGTTGCTGTATTGCTTCCAAGGAGATGGGCACAATTCTGGAGCTGATAAGCAAGAAGGCAATAGAGGGGTAATGTTTGCTCAACAGGTGCTGGGTCTTACCGTCGAATTGAATTGCTTGAAGTGTTTTCGATAACTGATATCTTTCAGCTGTGTATTTAAAGAGAAACCCTCTTCCGGTTTTACCAGCTCCTGAGGAGAATTCTATGGTCAAAGTGTTCCAATTCGTTATGATGCTCTGCTTCGGGGGACGACCGTTGCAGAATCTTCCAAGAAGAGTGGCTTGCTAAAACAAAACACAAATAGCATGTCCATACGGTTCAAAAATACATTGTAAAATATATTAATGCATTCCAAAATATATAGCATTTTGCAGAATTTAAGTATATAATTGGTGCGTTAAATAATGCATTTTATAAGTACAATAAAAAATGTATTTTGACAATGCTTTTGCAATTATAAAACAATAGTATTTTAAAATACAGTATTGTGGAATTTAATATCTAATATATTATACAAAAAAGAATATATAATGACAGATCTTATGATAGCAGATAGAATTATTAAAACATTGAGTAGTGCTAAATTGAACAAAATAAGATTGAGTTTTAATTTGAAAAATTTTATGACACTTCACAATTTGGTAGAGAAAATTCATACGATCGAGTAAGCTTTAATATACAGCGTGTTTACTTTAAAGTGAGCCAGGTGGAATATCTTCCAAACTGCACATTTAATTGGAAATTCAATAGGACAGGTGGAGAGGAATGTAAAGATGGTGAATTTAATAGTGCTACTAACTAAAAATGACTTTTGACCTTGAGTTCTAGGTCAAACATTTTTTAACTTTTTAATATGAAGAAATATGTTCTAATTTTAAGCTGTTTGCAAACAAACAAACACTCGTTCAATTCTGATCAGTTCTTTGATAATAAACTAAGTCAACCGCAAATTAAGAAATCAAAGCATTGCAGTGAAGCATCAAAGTGTTGCTAAGCACAAGCAGCACAAGTTAAAATTGAATTTATTGCAGAAAAATCGGAAAATAAAAGGTCTTGGGATTGACCTTGACAGTGAACCTAAAATCAAAAGTCATGTTTAGTGACCCCCACTTCTCACATTCTAATTTTACAGTTTTGTAAACACTGCCACTGGTTATGAAAAATCACTATAAAATTATTTTAATTTAAAAAAAAAATTAAAAAATATGTTATTTATGGTAGAAAACAAATTTGGAAATGTGTAATATTTCTTCCATATGCAGAGGTCATCTGGTATTAATTTCCTTTGCCATGTTTCTGTATTTTAATTATAAATTGCCCCAGACTTAAGCTTTCTTAGAAAATAATTTTGATGTAAGAGATTTGTAATTGAACATGAGCTGAACCTTGAAATTAATCATTTCTGTTTTGTAGCTGGAAGCGGATTTTGGATTGATTACGGATCGATTAAGCACACAAGAAACTCGACATTCTTGCAACAGCCAACAGGTGATTTATAGGCGAGATGAATAACCCAAACTCAGACAAATTACCGGTTACCATTAAACAGAAGTTAACAGATGATAGTCAGTAATAGAATGAAAGGTCAAGAAAGAAGTTACAGTGCAAAAAAAGGTAAGAGGGTAATTTAGAACATGTTTAAAGAGGTGCAGAACATGTGTGAAGCAACAAATTGTCTTAAAGCTGTAATCACTGATAAGAAAGAAACACTTAAATTATACATAAGACGAAAGATCAGAAGTGAGAAATGAAGAATGAGTCCAAGTGGAGCACACCCAATTGCTATAAAAAGCATTGCAATGTATTACAACGTATCGTGCAATAATAATAAAATGTATTTTAAAATACTATTGTTTTATAATTGCAAATGCATTGTTGAAATACATTTATTTTTCAATTGCAAATTCATTGTTGAAATACATTTATTTTTCAATTGCAAATTCATTGTTGGAATACATTTATTTTTCAATTGCAAATGCATTGTTTAAATACATTTATTTTGCAATTGCAAATTCATTGTTGAAATACATTTATTTTTCAATTGCAAATGCATTGTTGAAACACATTTATTTTTCCATTGTATTATGAAATTCATTATTTAACGCACAAATAATACACTTAGATTCTGCGAAATACTATACGTTGTGGAACGCATTAATGTATTTTACAATGTATTTTTGAACCATGTGTGGTGAATCGTCTAATTTATTTCAACAGACTCAGCAGATATGTCAGCTGACATTGAATATATTATTTAAAAATTGTGAAAATGGCAATATAATACGGTATATATTGGAATTGGATTACCGTGAGCACATCTTCTCCATCATACACATCTACAAAATCGTCTTTGCAGTTTACATCGCCATCAATATCGAAATCCTCGACCGATATGTTGATGTAATGATTGATGGCTACCCGGATGTGCCAACGACATCTGTGTTGATTGTCATAAGAAAGCGGGTAACCGGCTGACATGATGTAACCGCAAGGGTTTGTACACATGTGGATGTCCGCACACGCGTAATCGCCAATTCCGCAGCCTGGACAATCTGGAATGAAATATTTGCATTGTGTTACAAGTTATTTTTGTTATTGTTGCTTAATTTTTTTTTTTTCAGGCTACGTGCGCTTTGTTTCAACTTTGCTTTGATTTCATTGGGTAGATGTTTCAACTGTTGATTACATTTTTATTAACAATAACTCAATTTATTCCCCTGGATAATTCAATAAGTTTTTGGTTCTATAGACATTCTTTTTTTTTTTTTTTATCTAAAAGCTGAAAGCTGAAGTCGCTATGAAAAGTAATGAAATGAAGCTTGATATTTGAACAGTGGTTCAAGAAAATTAATGAGTGGAATGAAAAATTTCATTGCAACAATGCTAATTCTTTGTGAATCATCAGGAAAAAAATTTTAAGAAACAAAAAATCAATAGTAAAGCATTTAAAGTTTTTGTTATTGATGATTGTCTAATTACTGTGGTTGCTTTAGCAGTATTAAGCCTTATATTTCACCTAATTCTGGTAACATAAGTAAATAAACAACAATTAACTCATTAACATAAGTAACGTACAGCGTAACTAATTTAAGGGGGCTGTTATCGATACAGCTGCCCTAACCAAACTGTACTATTCCTATTATTTGTACTTTTCTCAAACGCTGTATAAATTAGCAACCTGTGTGATGCTTTTGTTTTAGCGCTACCTGGCGCCCCCTAAATAAAGTAGTTGATTTTGCATCTATGCTAATGTCGGTGTGTCAATGCTTCTCTCTAGTAATCACATCTATAATTGGACAATAAACACCACAAACTTACCTAACCTAACCTTACCTAACCTTGCTAACAAGTGGATCCCACCTCCCGTTTCCGGAAGTTGAGACTTAGCTCCTCAAAGTCTATCTGTAAACTAATTTTTGTTATTATTGAAAACGGCTGCTAATATGATGCATGATGCATCCAAATAGTACCTTTTTTTAATGTTATCTATAAAATTATACAAGTTATATGATAAGTGTTACATATGATAGTCGATAAAAATAAGATGACATGTTAGAGAATAATTAAGAACAATGAGCATGAGCAATGAGCATGAGCTACAAGTATGAGTCAGAGAAGGTCAGTGACAGAAAAGGACAAAGTTACTGTAGAAGAACTTAGTTGTGCTGGAAGTCTAAGAGAGAACGGATCGGATATACGAGGGCATACGAGTGCTGAGCTCGAGGCCGAGAACGAGAACGATTGTGTCTATGTGTTGTGCCACACCAAATGAGAGAACCATCAAAGTTCCGTAAACATCAAATGATCCTGAAAGCACCGATAACATCGATAACAGAACAGTAACTGTGATATCTCATGTGACTGTTGAGCTTTAATTTCACCTTTTTTTTATCTTATTGTATATATCGTTCTTTATCATTTATTATTAAACTAATGTTGTAATTAAAAAACCAAAGGAACTCTTGATTGCGCTTAAGAGTTTTCCGTGATACATTCTCGTACACTTGCTCGGCATGGGGGTGTGCATCACACTAATCTAAAGTTAAGCCGATATTAAATCAGTTTCTTAAATTTCCAACTTATTTACTACTATATAGTCTTTAAAAGTTCTAGTCCGTAGTCGAGTTATCTCGCTTCCAAAAAAGAAATTAGCCGGTGTCTGAATCTAAGACAAGCGCATCCATCTTACCTACGAAAGAATAATTGGCGTAGAATCCTCTTCGACGGGTGATAGTGGAACGAAAGCAGCTCTGCAACTTGATTTGCAAAGTCCCATCGGAGACAATGTATCTCGGGAATTCCTTCTCCTTCTTCGATCGAATGGTCATGAGCCCGTTCCCAGATTCAATGGTCAGGCTATCACTGCAGTTGCCCGCCAGTTGTTCCGCTTCCTTCTGGGCAAGTTCCACCAAATAGAATTTCAGAAACACATGAGTTTGATTCGATGGCGGCGAGATTGTCCAGCGGCACGATTTGTCTTGTCCATAATAATATGGGTGGTTCGGAGAGGTGATGGTCCCAACGGGGCTGTTGTAATTACTTCCACACGAAACTGCGTAAGAGCAAAAGAAGTTTGGAATTTGGGGTGGGGAAAAAAATGGAGAACATGATCGGAATTGATTGCGGAGGAAATTGGATTTAGGTTGGGTATTAGAAAAGGGTTAAAAGATTAAATCGATAATAATTTTTTTTTTTTTTTTGGATTTCAATTTCTACCTTCTCCTCTGCATCCTAAGATTTCAATTCGCACGCATGGGCTTTCCTCGAAGTCGATAATCGAGAATTTTAAAAAGCGAGCTTTGATGGGTTTGAGCAAGTTGTAAGTGATTTTTAAGTCGTTGTTGAAGTCATCTACGTTGCAGTCGTAGCATTCATAGATCTGGAAATGAGTTCACATGTGAAGGTAAAATAGGTTTTACTTTGTGCTTTGGTTACATAATTCAAAAAGTTGAAAGTCCTAGGAAGACCAAGTTGGTTCACACACATTTTTGCGTGTGTGTTTCTTGCAAGCACTTTTTCCTTATAATTGTACTTTGTTTTATGTTATAAATAGTGTAACGAAAAAGTGAGTTTTAGGATTTTGAGGCCCCTATAAATCGGAAGCCCTATGTCTAATTCCACTTTTTAAAAAATTAATTTAAAATTATTTTCAAAATGAATTTTAATAACAAATTTGTACATGGGTTTTAATGATAATATCTAAATTAATTTTTAAATTTAATTTAACATTATTTTTATAATAAGTATGATTAGAAATTGTTGTTAAAAAGCACGAGGGTAACAGTAGTATTGGTATACACCGGATTTTAGTTTTTGTGCATTCGAAACACTGCACAACATCTCTGCAGGGCTGGACTGGAAACAAATTCAGTACCGGAAATTTAGATAGATTGAGCCAAGGGGAAATTCCCGGTATCTCGCCAAGCCAGTCCAGTCTTGGAGCTGCAGGCACAACTAGATTATCAGTGCCCTTAGCAAAATTCATTTTGATGCTCTCAGAACTCATTTTTTACACTCTAGGCAAATTTATTTTTGACGCTTTTGGCAAATTCATTTTTGACGCTCTTGGCAAATTCATTTTTGACGCTCTTGGCAAATTTATTTTTGACGCTCTTGGCAAATTCATTTTTTGGTGCTCTTGGCAAATTTATTTTTTGGCGCTCTTTTACCATAAAAATTAAAAATTAAAAACCCACGGTGGTTTTAGTGGCATTGTCCAGTTTTAAACTTTACATGTGGACTGATGGATCGTATCATTAGCAATCTAAAGAGGGTGGTATAGCTACGCGCAATTTAGAGCACGCCGTTTAAACACTGAAATACTGTGAAAAGAAGCTATAACTGAATATTGTGCCAGTTTCCCTTTATAGAGAAGCAGAAATAATCTTGTTAAGTCAACCATTATCCTTGTTCAACTACAAAGACACAGGCTTGTTAAGATGGCTAAATTTTGTCACTCTCATAGTGATGCATTGTACTGTAGGGAGGGATAAAACCTTTAAAGGTGCAAGAGAAGACTGATGGATTTTGCAATTTTCTTTTCTTTGTGGCTCAAGTTTGCCAATTTTTCATTACTGAGATGTCAATTTTGCATCATTAACCAAAAGCGTTAAGTTTCTCATTGATCAATATGTTTTGGCTCATTGTTAGAAATTTATCCACAAAATGGAAAAAAAATGATGTAAATATCAAATTAAAGAATCTACGCTGACAAAATATACATTCATGCTATTACTATTTGCAAATGAATACAAAATTCGAGGTTTATTGTGCATTTAATAAGAACATGATAATTTTGCTGCACAGCAGGAAAACAACATACTAGTTATTAAGTTATTTGAAATTGTGCTATGGCACCAAGTTGATTGTAATATTAAATTCTCTTGTTTCGAAGAGATCATTGAGGCTTCCCTGTAATTCCTATCTTCATTTTTATTATTAAATTAAAGTCGCTTGTAGTTTCATGTCAGCAATGATTTGGTAAACAGGTCATGCCAGTGATATTTTTGAAGTCCAAACGAAATTTAATAAAACTTGAAGTTGTTATTCAGTTATAATGAAGGGATTTTTTTTAAAAATAGGAATTAATCACTAATCTGCTTAATTGATGTAACATTTTCATATGTATTACCTCTAAAAGTTCAGTCTTGTGGAAAATTAAGCATTTTAAAGCCTAAATTTTAGTTTAATAAAGTGGTTTTAATAACATTAATGGCACTCTTAAACTTACGACTTACACCTCAGTGGTCAATACGTACAGTCAGTTTTGTCAACTTAATAGCTACTTAATTAATGAAATTAAGAAAATTCTTACTGTTGCTAATTTTTTCTACCTGACTGTATTAACCACTAGGAATAATCGTTTAATTGAAAGACCTATGGTTTTAGTTAATTGTTTTTAAGTGTAAATGGTTTAAGAGCGCTATTAATGTCATTAAAATCACTTTATTAATTATCAAATGAAGATGCGCATTGAGATAGATGTTTTTATAAATATTAGTTTGGCTCGTAACTGTATGAAAATGTTACCCACTATAAAAATAACATCATAAAACGCAAAGGGTTTTGTCTTTACCTATACATTGTGTCCAAAAGTTTATAATATTATTTGTTTTGAAAAATGTAACAAATTAATTTAGTGCTGTGTTTTTGCCATTTTGTTTTTGAATGCAACTGTTCATACCACTTAATAGTATTAAAGTTTCAGCTTTCTTTTAAAAAAAATTCTTATGACAGCTATTTGCCTACAATCCTGGTTTTTCATAGTTCATGTTGTCCAATAAGTTTGTGATAATTAAAATCTTTAAATTTATAAGTTATAAATATAAAAAACATAATTGCCAAACCTCCACAATGCAACATTGATGTTTTGTGACTAAAAGTTAGTTCTGCTTTGTTTTGTACGGGAATTTGCGGTGTGTCCCTATAATCTTCTTAATTTCGTTTCCTTGATTTCTCAATTTAATATTTTAATGCTTGTGTTGCCTGTTCAGATGCAATAGTTACAGTATTATTAACTTAGATATTTAAAAAAATTAAATTGCAAATTTTACTCTACGAATTGATTCTTGTTAGCCAGTCGTACAGGTTCTCAACCTCGACCGCAAATTGTAAAAGAAGCAGAAAAATAAAGAATAATAATAATAATAACACTAGGTGCGTTCAAATTGGTTAAGCAAAATCTTAAAGTTTGCTTAAAAGGCCTAAACTAAGTGGTATAAGTCAAATAAATGACTTACAATTGAACGCTCTTAAATGAAACGTTATTATTACTACTGCGCATTGTTGTGCGC
>JAQFXT010001295.1:0-18805 GCA_034683725.1 Strigamia crassipes | reverse complement strand
CCAATAAATGTAGTGTATTGAGAAAAACCTGCTTCAAGTCATTTATATTTCATAACACAAGTTCACCATGATAATTTTCCCTAGTTTATTTGTTAGTATTAGAATATTTGGACATTAAATATTCTTAGTAAAATCGACACCGTCACAACAGTATAATAATACATATCAATGAATAAATTATTTGTGTACAATATAAAATATAATAACTTACCCATGCACGAGCACGCCAGAATAACAAAGAACAAGATGACTAGGTATTTCATTTTCTATGGACGTTTTTGCAGGAGAAACAAGTTGACTGGAAGTTCGTGGAAGTTCTCGCAGGAGACACAAGTTGACTGGAAGCACGTGGAAGATGTCGCTCGCTGGATGTGGATGTGACTGCCGTAGTGGCGATGGTTTATATACATTTGTATTTAATTAATTCTATTCAATTAGTTTTATGACACACCATCAATTTTAATATTTTAATTCATTAAAAATGAATTGATAGCTCGTTACCAGAATAAATATTGATTTTGCGACAAAAGCATTAAATAAAATATTTCTAAAATTTTACTAATTATAGTAAATCAATAGACATTTTTTTTACTGCTTATGAGTGTTGATTAGAAAAATTAATCAAATTGGAATGTAAATTTGCTGTCATTTGATGTGACCAGCTTAAATGAGGGCTGTTTTGAGTGAAAGGGTTGGGGCATTATGAAGTACCGTGGAGTCTCTGTAATCCGACACTTCGCGAGTCCGATAGGTCCGATAATCCGACGGCTAATTGAAGACGGTTTCAAGACGAACATACGATGATAATTAAAGTGTTTGAAATATGAAAAATGTTGTACTAAATCTGTGAACCAATCAATGGGCCTATTACATTTGACAATTACGGGACTCTTCATGTTTGACAATCAAGGGGCCACTCACAAGTGCCAATCCACCAGTTCCTCACAATAGGAAATCAATGGGCCCCTCAGGTTTTCAAATCTATGAGCCTTTCACTTTTTTAAATCAATAGGCCTTTCACATTTTTCAAATCAAAGGAAACCTCACACTTTTAATTCAAAGGGCCTCTCACATTTGCAAATCCATGGGCCCCTCACAATTTCAAATCAATAGGCCCCTCACATTTTCAAATCAAAGGGCCCTTTAAATTTTCAAATCAAAGGGCCCTTTACATTTTTAAATCAATGGGCCCCTCATATTTTTAAATTAATAGGCCCCTCATATTTTCAAATTAATGGGCCCTTTACATTTTCGAATCAAAAGGCCGCTCAAATTTTTAAATTAATGGGCTTCCCCAATTTTTAATCAAAAAGCCCTTTACATTTTCAAATCAAAGGGCCCCTTACAGTTTCAAATCAATGGGCCTTTTACATTTTCAAATCAAAGGGCCGCTCACATTTTAAAATCAATGGGCCCTTTACATTTTCAAATCAAAGGGTCCCTCACAATTTCAAATCTATGGGGCCCTCACATTTTTAAATTAAAGGGCCATTTACATTTTAAAATCAAAGGGCCCCTCACATTTAAAAATCAATGGGCCTTTCATATTTTCAAATTAATGGGCCTTTCACATTTGACCCTTAAGAGGCTAATTTCACATGCACTAATTTAGTGACTCCTACATTTACCAATCATGGAGCCCCTACAATTGCCAATTATGGGGTCCCTACATTTGCCAATCATGGGGTCCCTACATTTGCCAATCACTGTGTGACGGTTTAAAACCGTATTCATACAAGAATTCGACACTAGGTGGCGCGACCGCGACTTCTAATGTGCAAAACGACAGTGGAAAAAAAGGGGAAGCTACTGCTTCTCTGCATTTCACTGTTCTATTATAGGAAAGAATAAATATAAACTCTATGCGCACATAGGCTCACTATTTATTTTTCAAAAAGTAATAATCTACATCAACCAATGTAGAATTACCCCACCAGGTGGAGAGTTGCGCTGTACCTTAGCCAAGGGCAGTATACCTGTAAAAGATTAAGTCACGCGCCTGCATATCCTAACTCTTTGGACCCCTGGCCAGCAAAAGTGTCCTGGGGATTCAGTTCCTGTGTCCTGGGTATCCACTTCCCCTATCACCTGATTGGGAAGATTCCCAGAGTCATGTTCCAATTGGAGCATGAAATAGCCCCAATGTTGACAACATGTATATAAGAAGGTTTCCAGCCGAAAACCAGCCCCCTTGGCACTGATTATTGAAACTGAACTATATTGAGAATATATGTTGCATTTATCTAACAAATGGGTGCAGTTTTCCTCCGATGATGGAGACGCCTGGCCATTGCTGTGGCCAGAAGCCGTTACGTACGTTGCCAATCCTGCTGGTTGATGCCATCATATGTACTGTACGTTTCCGGGCGTGTGCCCCATGGCGCGGTATAAATGGTGAAGCCGCCACATGCATCTCAAATACCGCGTAGATCTGCGATGCAGAGAGATGCTGTGTGGTGATAGTAAGTCCCGGTTACGCTTAACCCTAATTCCATGCAGATGCATGAAGAAGCATGTTAAGCGTGACATTCTCCCCAGTCTCTGCGCATTTAGCGGTAGGATACCCAAAAATACCGACATGCATTGGGTGAATACCGACTGCTGCAATCGAACGAGTAGCCCCGTGCGTGTCCAATTAATTTCCCGTCTCCTTGTACAGTTAACCATGACGTTAGTTCCGCCAAACGACGTTATCCGAATCTTCGGACCCTGACGTTGTTGTGACGATGCAGCCATACGGAATTCAGATGCCCCGAAGACAAGTACACACAGAAGAACTACCTCTCGCTCGAATTAAGTATTCGATTAGTGTTTATATAATTTAGCGATACATTTTAAAGAGCCAAATGTCGGCTTAGTGTTATGTGTAAATATTATTTGATTGCATAACCGATAACCGCTGCCGCGGTTATAACTGGTACTTAATAATTGTAATGTATTGAGAAAAGCCAAACTGTCTTCATTCCTTGCACACACTCTCAAACCAAAGATTTGCACTCAACATTTCATGACTACCAAAATGACCCGCTATACGTCAGATGACGCATGCTCAGGTCTAATAGTTCCGTCTCCAGAATGTCATTGTCACAACTGGGCCCCTCACATGCATCAATCTGGAGGTCCCTATCAATCAACGGACCTTTTTCTCATCAAGAGGCTGGTCATACTTAACAATCAGAGGCCCCGCACTGGCACGAATCACAGAACCCTAATTTCATCAATCAGAAAGCCCCACACAACCATTAACCATTAACCATTAACAACCATTAACCCTTCACATCCATTAATCAATTTACCTCATGCATTTACTTTAAATAGGTTTTCGTAATAGTTTCTCGCAATTGGCGTACTCACGGATGTAGCAATCTGCCCATTGGAACTTCACTCTGGGAACATATCAAATGTTTAGTTTTTTTAGAAAATGCTTGAAAAATGTCTAAAAAGTGCATTTTTATGTTCGAAAAATGATTTTTTATGTTCGAAAAATGTTTTTTTATGCTGGAAAAATGTATTTTTCTGAGAGAAAAATGCATTTTAGGCTTGAAAAATGCATTCTAGGGCTCGAAAAATGTTTTTGTTCATGCTAGAAAAATTCATTTTTTTTGCTGAAAAATGTATTTTGTACAAAAAAAGCTATTTAATGCATGAAATATGCATAAAAAACATTTTTATTCTCGAAAAATGCATAAAAAACATTCTTGTGCTCGAAAAATGCATAAAAAACATTCTTATGCTCGAAAAATGCATAAAAAACATTTTTATGGTCGAAAAATGGTTTTTTATGCTTGAAAAATAAACTTTGCAGATGAAAAAATGCATCTTTGTGCTTAAACAGTCGGTTGTTTTTATTCGGTAGTTGGTTTGGTTGTTATTCGGTAGTCGGACATGGAATAGGGAACTGCGGATTAGGGACTGCGTTTTAAAAACTCTGCGGCTTAGGGACTTGCGGATTAGAAACCTCCTAATTAAGACAACTGTATAAACGAGAAATATTTCATTTTTTACATAAATTTTTAGCATATTTACAAATTTTAAAGCCTTGTTATTTTTCCCAATGTTGGTGAATATATTTAATTACAAGATAAGTCACTTTATGAATAAATTAAAAATAAAATGATCCAAAAATAAATAAATACTTTTAGTTTTGGTTTTGATTCTGACAAAGACTCATCAATCTCTTTGTTATTTTTCAAATTATTTTCTTTTTTCCTCAATTGCTGAAAAATATATTTTTTATATACAAAGCACATGTGGTAAACAATGCACAACTGAAATTTTCCTATTGGTTCATTGATGAATCATTGCTATACTCAGCTATTCCACTTTTGGTCTTTCAATACTTTATAAAAAGGGAATACACAATGGGAAGTTTATTGTAGAAATTTCTTTCAGTGAAATTCAGAAATGAAATTATTAATTGTTTTATTTTGTCTTATGGGTGTGTCTAACAAATGCATGAAGTTCTCACTTGCTACTGAAGACTGCAAGAGTGTACCTTGCCTTAACGAATGCACTAAGCACCCACTTGCAGATGTTTGCCTATCAATGGGAGATTGTTACAAATGGTATGTATACTGGGAGAAATATAAAAGTTAAAAGGTGTGAAATGCTTGTCCCTACTTAAGCAGCTTTTTAGTGTTAAAATACACTTTTGAGATAGAATGAACATGGAGGTGCAACTATTACATCCTTGGGTGTAAATTTATTCCTCAATGACATTCTCAGTAGTAATATACCGAGCGCGACGAGTAATTGTCAAATAATTAGGTTCGCACGAATCTTATCTGACAAAAAGATGAGTGCTGACCTAAATTTGACAATTACTCAAGCGCGAGGTGTAGTTTACGAGAGAATTTACCAATAGAAAATTGGAGAAACAACCATGAAGAGTTCGAATGGGATCGAAATGCCATTTGTATTTTGGTTGTAAAAACTCACAACAGATAATGCAAAGGACAAGCGTGCATTATCGAAATGGTGAATGCGGCCTCCTATGGCCACCAATCCGAAGGCGAATGGAGTTTGTTACGCGCTTCGGGATGGTCGGACGAACGATGACCGTTTTGTTACAAGAATTAGAAACTGGAACTGAAAGTGGGTCCAAAACTGAACCCGACCGGGCTAACCAGTCAAGGGTTGCTTCTAAAAATAGTCATTATTGGTGCTATTGCCGATCAGCGTCTTCTTGTGACAAATAAGTGGATTTTGTGCACTACTTTTCAATTGTGCATGTGTAACAATGATGTAATGGCTGCAGACAGGTCAATAGCCAATGGGAGTTTGTCTTAAGTTTTGTGAAACAGACTATATAGTAGGATTACACCTTTTAGAAAGATTACACCTTTTTGCTAAATGATCAAAACCTGCTATTTTAAAAGGTGTATTTGATGCTTTTACATTTTTTTTACACCGTGTTAAATTGGTCTCTCCTGTCTAGTGAAAACTGCAATCCTTCGACTTGCAACTCCTTTTGCGTTGGTAAGGGGTACATCATCAGCTCATGCTATGCAGCTGATATTTGTGAATGCAAGTAAGTAGCAGAACAGAAATTCTCTTACGTCAGGGAGTGGTAACATTCGTTAAATGTATTTAAATTTAAGTTTGTGATCGGTAAGTTAGATTTATGGCCGTGTTGCGGACACTGGATGAACCGATGACCCGCCTTGAGCAACGTCCACCAGGTGGAGTTGCCAGTGGAGTTGGGGTCTTCTGACCACTGGGCTCAAGGCGGAACCGGAAATCAATTCTACCGTGTCCTGAGAAAGTCGAGTGAAGTCTGGTTAAAGACCGGCAAACGGTGAAAGACTTCACCGCCCATTTAGTTCTTGCCTGGGTTGTACGGAACTTTGTACACCTCGTACCACTTTCGATAGCCAAGTGCTCAGCGCGTGTTCACTTTCTATTTTAGTTTATTTGACTTGCCTATCCGTCTTTTGTGTTTTCCCTTTTAATTTATTGAGTTGGCATGCGCATCCATCCTAAATCCTCACAAAGATGTCCGCCTTATGTCCATAAGACGACATGTTGTTCTTGCTGAGTGATCAGAAGTGTGTGTTTTCGGATCACCGGGCCCCTTGGTTAAATTTTGGCTGGGCGCCCATGACCTTTATGGTTGGAATGTGAATTAACTTTTTGGGTGGGGTTTGTGGCGCCATTAATATTGTCTTTAGTAATGCCAGACAACGCAATCGTTGTTCTTTCTTATTAAGTGAGAAGCATCCAGTACCACATTACAGTCCCCACACAAATGTGGCATCTGGGCGTAGAGTCGGTTCGTCTACAGCCATTTCGTAGAGCCATAGACATGTATTAGATGGACTGCGAACTCGTGAATTGTAGGTAAGAGGCTAGCAGCTAGAAGAAGTCATGTGATCGGAACGCAATTTCGCTTCCGGTTGCTGCTATGGCTGCCTGAAATTTAAATTTTGACAAAATTTTCAAACGATGGTTGGTAAATACTGCCTTCACAATCCATTTATAACTGTTTCCATTTGTTTTTACCCATTTCAAAACAGTTTTTATCTGTTAATAGTTGTTTTTAATCATTAAACATCCGTTTACATCTGTTTATACTTGTTTTAATTTATTTAAATACTGCTTTTAGCTGTTTATATTTTTTTATTCATTCAAATGTTGTTTTAATCCATTTACTGTTGCATGTAATTGGTTAAAAAAAATTGAATGTAAAAAAATAAAATTTACAATTTACAAAATAAAATCGAATTCAGTGCAAGAATGATGAAACAGGAAGTGAGAGCAGCTCGTTACGTCACTTTCCCTCAATGATTCCTCTAACTCATTTAGCATGGGCGCCATTATGAGTGCACAGTCCATCTAATATATGTCTATGATCGAGCTAACCTAACCTAACCTTACCTAACCTAACTTAACGTGACCTAATCTAAGCTGCATGCTAAGTGTTAGTCGACGAATTGGCGAGTCGACAAAATGGCGTCGACGAACTGTCCGAACACCGGCATCTGTCTGCCAATCACAAATTGCTCCTGTCTATCTAGTGAATACAGCACACACTTCTTTCGAATACAGCTGTAGTTTTCAAAAGTTCGCTAATAAAATGTATGACTTTTCAGGAAATCCAAGAAGAAGTAGAATTAAGAGAATTTGTCAATTTTTAATTTCGAAATATATTTTGTAATTCTAAGAAATTAAAAAAAAATTAAAATTGTGTTGAAAAGATGAGTTTATTTCCCATCTAACAAGTAAGCGAGGCGTTAGCCGTTGCTGGAAATCGCGTCCTGGCTAAGATTTTGGAATCCAAATTCATGAAATCCCAGAAATCCTAGAAATAAATGAAATATTATAAATTGTCGAAAATTGTATCAAAATCAAGCAAAATGTTTAAAGAATCTGCCAGAAATGTCAAAATCTTTAAATCCTCGGTAAATCCCTGAAATCGTTAGCAAATTTTCGAAATCTTTGAAATCTTCAAAATCTTCGAAATATTGAAAATCCATAAAGTTGATCAAAATTTTTGAAGAAATCAACCTAAAATTCTGAGAAATCCGTCTCCGTCTGAAATCTTGAAAACTATTTTCGAAGTCCCGTAGTCCTGAAACCTTCATGATTTCAGGATTTCAAAATCTCATTCGTGATTTTTGCAATTGGCTACCCCCTCGCATCTAAGCGAGAAAGAAGTTAGACAATGCTGGAAATCTCGTTCAAGCTAACATTTTAAATTTCAAAATTTTTGAAATCTTAGAGGTCTAGAAATCTATAAAATCTAATAAAACATTATAAATTTTTACGAAAATTCTAGCAAAATCTACAAAGAAATCTGCTTGAATTCTTCAAATCCACAAGCAAATCTCTGAAATCCTCAAATCCACAAGCAAATCCCTGAAATCTGCAAATCCACAAAACAAATCCCTGAAATATTCAAACACACAAGCAAATCCCTGAAATATTCAAACCCACAAGCAAATCCCTAAAATATTCAAATCCATAAGCAAATCCCTTAAATCTTCAAATCCACAAGCAAATCCCTGAAATCTGCTAACTAGAGTTGTCACCAATCCAAAGATGAATGGGACTTGTTATACGAACGGTTGCCGTTTTGTTACGCCGTTCTCATTGGTCGTTAAAGCACCAAAGAACATAATCAAAGCTGGTATTAAATTCTCAGTGGTAATATATACCAAGCATGCCGAGTAATTGTCAAATAATTAGGTCCGCAAGAATCTTTTTGTCAAAAAGATAAGTACTGATCTAAATTTGACAATTACTCAAGCACGACGTGTATTTTATGAGACAATTTACGGATAGAAAATCGGTGAAACGACCATGAACAGTTCGAATGGGATCAAAATGCCATTTGTATTTTGGTTGTGAAAACCCACAACAGATGGCGCAAAGCACAAGCGTGCATTATCGAAATGGTGAATGCAGCCACCTACGGCCACCAATCCGAAAGCGAATGGAGTTTGTTACGCGCTTCAGGATTGGTCGGACGAATGATGGCCGTATTGTTACGCGCTTCAGGATTGGTCGGCTGAATGATGGCCGTATTGTTACGTGCTTCAGGATTGGTCGGACGAACGATGGCCGTATTGTTACGCCGTTCTCATTGGTCATCAAAGCACCAGGAAACATTATCGAAGCTAGTGGTAAATTCTCAGTAAGTAATATACTGAGCGCACCGAGTAATTGTCAAATAATTAAGTCCACAGGAATCTTTTTGTCTGATAAGATCAAGAGCTAGTGGTAAATTCTCGTAAAAATTGTTATCCCTCAAGTATTTTAACAGTATTGAGTAGGAGAAAGAAAAACATTTGATGAATAAATTTTTATTTGCTGAAAGTCAAGATACAATACAAATTCCAATATATTACAGTAGCCAATTCAAACAAACACGATTTAAAGAGAAATATTTTAATTCTCATGGAAAGGCAAGAGATTTCTAAGAGGGAAGAAAATCAACTCTTGAAAATGAACTCAGCTCAGCTCACAAATCTAAACTGCAGGATAATAATCAAAATTTCTCTTCTTTTTGTTTATATATATAAACCAATCCAGCAAACAAAAACAAAACAAAAATAATCAAAACAAACCCTGAGATGATTCGAACCAAACAGAATTAAATCAAATAAATTAATTAATTAATTAATTAAAAACCAAAAAAAAAAAAAAAAAAAAAAATCGATTAAAAATTCCCATTATCTCTATTTAACCCTTCCATGCCATACACGATCAGAAAACTTTTCAACCCTTTTTTCTGTCATCTTTTTTTCATATTTTCACTTTCAGTTAAAATTAAAAAATTAAAAAAAAAAAAAAAAAAAAAAAAAAAAAATTATAAAACAAAAAGATAAAAAATAAAAAATGACATAATTTACAAAAAGAAAAACATTTCTCATCTACCAACAACAAAACTGCACCAAACATTATTTTCTTCTTGTTTATAAATTTACCGTCAGAGTTCGACGTCCATTTTTTTTTTTTCCTTTCTTTTTCCTATTTTCGGGGCTCAACAACAAAACCCCAAACAATTTCGTCGCATGGGGCGCGCAACCGAGCGCTTTTCTTTTTTTTTTTAATTCATTTTTTTTCCTTCTTTTTCAATTTTTTTTTTCTTCCTCCATTTTGGGATTTCTCTCTTTTTTTTTCTTTTTTTTTTTTACTTACACGTTCCTTAACGCCATTTTTTTTAAAAAAAAAAAAAAAAAAAAAAAAAAAAAAAAAAAACTGTTCATTTCATTTCAAACGGAGTCGAATGGAATTCTTGACCACATTAACGGAAGTGGGTTCTGGATTGCTCATGTCCGGCAGCTCCCCGGTCGGTAATCTCTGCAAATGGCGTTGCATGTTCAACGTATGAGAGGAGTCGGCGTTCATACTCACGCTCATCTTCTTCTCGACGGAGCTCGGCGTCTGGATGCGATGCGGCTCCGACAGCGTCACTTTGTTGTTCAGAATATTGCTACTCGGATATGTCATCTAAAAAAACGAACCGATTCAACCGCAAAATAAAAAAAAAACACAACAAAAAAAAAATCAATTAAAGCATAAAATTATTATTATTATAATTATTCTTTTTCTCTCTTTCTCCCTTTCTGCAGCAAATTATACCGATTTGGTGACTGGGTCGCCGACTGTGACAGTTTCGCTGTTTTCATTCTTTGCCGGACTGTCGCGGCTGTCCTCGTGGAACGGCGACATGGACGAGTCGCTGGCCGTGATGATGACCGGAGTGACGATGCTTTGTTCCGTCGACTTCTCTTCGCTAGTTGACTGCAAAAATAATTAAAAAAATTCAATCAATCAATCAAAAAAATTAAAAAAATTCAATCAATCAAACAAAATAATTAAAAAAATTCAACCAATCAATCAAAAAAATTAAAAAAATTCAATCAATCAATCAAAAAAATTAAAAAAATTCAATCAATCTATCAATTAATCAAAAAAATTAAAAAAATTCAATCAATCAATCAAAAAAATTTAAAAAATTTAATCAATCTATCAATCAAAATAATTTAAAAAATTTAATCAATCTATCAATCAAAATAATTTTAAAAAATTCTATCAATTAATCAAAAAAATTAAAAAAAATTCAATCAATCAATCAATCAATCAAAAAAATTAAAAAAAATTAATCAATCAATCAAAAAAATTTAAAAAATTTGATCAATCTATCAATCAAAATAATTTAAAAAATTTAATCAATCTATCAATCAAAATAATTTAAAAAAATTCTATTAATTAATCAAAAAAATTAAAACAAATTCAATCAATCAATCAAAAAAATTAAAAAAAATTTAATCAGTCAATCAAAAAAATTTAAAAAAATTCAATCAATCAATCAAAAAAATTTAAAAAAATTTAATCAATCAATCAATCAAAAAAATTAAAAAAACTCAATTAATCTATCAATCAATCAATCAATCAAAAAAATTCAATCAATCAATCAATCAAAAAAAATTCATTCAATCAAACAAAAAAGTTTTAAAAAATTCAATCAATCAATCAAATTCCTTACGTGTGGTTCCCGGGCGGATTCATCGAGACGATCCGTGTCGAAATTATTCCCGCCGCCGCTGTTAATAGCGTCGCACAACTCCGTGCGAACCTTCTTGGCGTTAAGCAGCGACTCGTTATCGCTGACTCTCTTTCGAGACCCTAACTCGCTACAAGTGACCGAATTGGTGGCACCATTAGCCGAAGAGGGACGCGGCACGCTGTTAACCGGCGAACCCGGCGAGTTACCGCCCTAAAAAAAAAAAAAAATTTAATTTCAATAAAAAAAAAAAATAAAAAAAAAAAATAAATAAAATTTTCTCATTTAAAAAAAAAGGGCTCGACAATCATCATCTATCCATTCGAGGAACCCAAACAGTGATCGATCAAAACGAGGCGATTCATTCCATTTTATCCCAAAACTTGTTGAGCCCTTAATTAAGCCTAATTCTAAAATATTGCATGCGCTTAAAATATTAAATTAAAATTAAATTATATTCCCGTCTCACCGAGGATCGGGAAGCATAACCACGAATGAGATCACTGTCTGACTTGCTGTGACCCAAAGCACTCGATTTCATTACCTCCAACCGACAACTGGGGGTGTTGGTCGGTGTAGACGACCTGCTGTCCTGCAGGCGCACCGATAGAGAATAAAAGCAACAACGTATAAATCACACGAGCAAAAAAAAATTCGCAAGATAAAACAAAACGAACAGAAATTTTTACAAATCTCGTTAACTTACCGTGTTTTCCCGTTTTTTGTGCCTATTTAATATGTGAGTCGGTAAATAATTGCTAAGTTGTTTCCTAAAAAAAATTAAAAATCGATTTCGATTAGTCGTTCATTTCAATTTTTCGATTTTTCAACCTTTTAACGTGTTTCGCTTCGATTCTCATCCCGTCTTTATACCGTTTGATGCTAACCGCTTGTCGGTGAACTAAAAAATTAAAAAATTTAAAATTTAAAATTTAAAATAAAAATAAAAATTTTGTATTTATTTAATTTTTACCGTTATCGGTAAAACTTTGGATATCGAAAGTAAGATCAACGTTCAGATTCTCTACTTTGTCAAACAAAAGCCCGATGAACCACAACGAATTTGGCGCATCCCTAAAAAAAAATAAAAAATAAAAAATGAATAAATAAATTTAAATATTTCACAAAATTTTAATCAATTTACGGGTTAAATTCGAGACCGGAATAACATTCGGGATTCACGTGAGCCACTTTGATGTGCGGATTTCTTTCTAATGACGTAACTAAAAGGCGGATTTTCGATTCGACTAATCCGTACCATTCTAAATGATCCTCTTTAGAATTGGCACCAGCTATCAAAACTATGAAATGTCTAGAAAAAAAAATGTAAATTAAAAATCAATTTTTAAAAATTGTTTTAAATTTTTTTGATTAATTTTTAAAAATTGTTTAAAATTGTTTTAATCAATTTTTTTAAAAATTGTTTTAAATTTTATTGATCAATTTTTTAAAAACAATTTTAATTAAAACAATTTTAAAAAATTGATCAATAAAATTTAAAACAATTTAAAAAAATTTTAAAAAAATTGATCAAAACAAATTTTTAAATTTTTAAAAATTGTAAATTTTATTAATCAATTTTTTAAAATTGTTAAAATTGTTTTAAATTTTATTGATCAATTTTTTAAAATTGTTTAAAATTGTTTTAAATCTTTTTGATCAATTTTTTAAAATAATTTTAAATTGTTTTAATCATTTTTTTAAAAATGTTTTAAATTTTTGTTTTAAAATTTTCAATTTACTTGTATCTTCCAAAAAAGTTGGGAGCTTCGAACAACTTTGACCACTCGGCCTTGCCGAGGATTATCTCGTCGGTGATCGCCAAACCCTCCTTGAATTCATTAATCATGATGTGTCTCGTCGACAGAGAAACGTTGAAGGTTGAGTTCTGCTGCGGGTACGCAGGAGTGATGATGGGCATCAAATGAAAACGATCGGCTACGTTCACTCGGGGATCCCACACGGGGAACCCCAACTTGCTATCATCGGGCGGTTTTAACAAAACAGGATTAGGCCATTCCCTAGAAAAAAATAACAAAAAATTAAACAAAAATAACAATTTTAAATTTTTTTTTAAAAACTTACCACTTTGAAAAAACTAAAAAAAACTTATGTACAAGAGTAGCAGCTACTGCATTTGGATACAGTTGACATGTCCTTGCTACGAGCATCGCCCAAGAAACTCCGCCAAGATATCCAAGTGCATTAGAATATATGCCGTGCCCTGTTAAATTAAATTTAAAAAAAAAAAATTACAATTTTGTATTTGTTTATTTTGACTGTAGTGTTTACGTTTAGCCCACAATTTAATTGCACGCAGAGCCAGCCGGAAATTCTCCCTATTCGGAACCAAGTGGAGAATTTCATCCGTGACTCTGCAACCGTTCAGGCTTCGCACGCATTTCTGATCTAGGTTTTTCAGGAGTGCCTCGTCTCTCAAGTCTTGATTTTCTGGTATTTCTTTAAAGGCCAAACGTGCAAATAACATATCTAACTATAAACGAAAAATGAATCAATTAAAACACATCAAAAAATTCAATTTTTTTTTAATAAAACGATCAGAAAATTCAAAATTTCAGTGAAAATAGGATCGATACATCGAGATTTCATCGTAAAAAGTATCGATACATAAAATTTTCATCGAAAAAAGTATCGATACATCAAAATTCAATAAAAAAACGATTAAAAAAAATCAAAATTTCAGTGAAAACACGATCAAGAAATTGAAATTTCAGTTAAAAACGATCAAAAAATCGAAATTTCAGTGAAAACACGATCAAGAAATCGATATTTCAATGAAAAAACAATCAAAAAATCGAAATTTCAGTGAAAACACGATCAAGAAATCGAAATTTCAGTTAAAAACGATCAAAAAATCGAAATTTCAGTGAAAACACGATCAAGAAATCGATATTTCAATAAAAAAACAAACAAAAAATCCAAATTTCAGTGAAAAATTGATCCCAAAATCACTAAAATCCGTCTAAAAAAATCGTTAAAATTCCACGAAAATATTAACACACACACACAATTTTCGATATACATACCTCTATGCCATCGAAATTCATTTTAATTACTGGCACATAAGCCTCTTCAACAGCCCTTAGTTCGGTAACTTCAGGTTGTTCTTTGAGCAATTCATAAAATGACGTGAAAAAATCAGCTCTATCCACGTGCCTGGGAGCAACACACAAAGTATCAATATCAGCCCCTAAAAAAAAAAAAAAAAAAAAAAAAAAAAAAAAAAAAAAAAAAAAAAAATAAAAAAAAAAAAAAAAAAAAAAAAAAAAAAAAAAAAAAAAAAAAAAATTAATAACAAATAACAAAACAAAATAACTCGATTAAATCACCTTTGGTATGCACTCCTAAACGATACGATCCGAATGTGTAGATTTTGCCGCCGACAATTTCAGCCACGCTGGGTGGCATATTTTTCTTAGTGCTCACATCCCTAATCCAATCTTTCACCAGATTATTCACCTTGCTAAGAACTTCCATTCTAAAAATTAAATACAAAAATTAGATTCGCAATTTCTTTAAATTCCTAAACAAATTAACGAACACACGTGTAAAATGCAATAAAAATAAATTACAAACACCGAGTAAAATCAATTATTAGTGCGAAAATTTAATTAAAATCACCGAAAAGGAATGGAAATCGACAAAATCCAATCAAAATTGCCAAAATAAGATTTAATTACAATCGCCGAAATAAATGTTTTTCGACATAAAATTCAGTTAAAAATCACCGAATTTACATGTTTTTCGATACAAAACTAAATTAAATCACGAAAATTTCAATTAAAATCGCTAAAACTTAATGTTTTCGACGTAAAAATCGACGAAAATACATGTTTTCGACGTAAAAATCACCGAAAATACATGCTTTTGACATAAAATTCAGTTAAAAATCACCGATATTACATGTTTTTCGACACCAGACTCGATTAAATCACAAAAATTCAATTAAAATCGCTAAAACTTAATGTTTCCGACGTAAAAATCACCGAAAATACATGCTTTTGACATAAAATTCAATAATATTCACCGAAATACATGTTTTTCGTCATAACATTCAATTAAATCACGACAACTTCAACTAAAATCGCTAAAAATAAATAATTTTCGGCAAAAACATTTCATTAAAACACGAACATTTCAATGAAAATCAATATCTTCCATATAAAAATTAATTAATATACAAAAACACAAACATTTCAATTAAAATCAACATTTTTCGACATAAAATTCCATCAAAATCAATTTTTTTTTGGCAAATTCATCGATCAAAACACGAAAACAATCAATTTCCTCAACCAAAATACACAAAATAACAAATTTTTCCCACATAAAATACCTGTGGTTAAGTTCTTCATCGGTTTCGAAAATACCATACGGTTTAAGAGCTTCCTCCAACTCTTTAGTTCTCTGAATATCAATTGGTTTTGGCGGTGCCAAACTGATGGCCGAAGTCATTCCCAACGTTTTCAGTCCGGATTGCATCGCATGATTTATTTGTCTCTCGTTATCTACTTTCTCTTTATCCGCTGGCGTCGCAAACGTGCTCCATCCGGAATTCACTGACGGGCTAAAAAAAATTAAAAAAAAATTTAAAAAAATTCAAAAAATTTAAAATTTAAAATTTTTCCAAACACCACGTGATCCCCAAACCACCGAACCGAGCAAAAACCAACACCCAAACACGATTAAAACCGTTAAAACGTCGATTTTCCGTTTTTTTCCAACGTGCGCGCGAAATTCTTCGCAAATTTTCGTCTTCCGGGAAGAATTTCACGAATTTCATGAATTGCACGAATTTCATGTTTCACGCAATTCCTAGTGGAAAAATATCGAATTATTGAGTGGTATGGATAATTTAAGATCGGTTTGGCACTCCGGGAGCGGTTCGCGGCGCTTTTTTCGGCGATTTTCGGTCGTCGGCGACGGCAAACTGAAAAGCAATTGCTCAACATTTGAAAAAAATACAAAGGAAACGAGCGAGAGGTCGATAAGTTGCTGTTTTCATTGGGTGTTGGTTGTGGCGTATGTTTCGGGGATTTTCGTTGGAATTAGTGCTAAATCGTTTACCTTGCCATCGTTTTTTCCACCAGTGGCAGATCCTCTTGCCTTGCTTCAACCGTAACCGTAGGAATGCATCGACAGACTTCACTCCGTCCTAAACATGGCGGTAGTTGCTTGCTTAACGCTTCTCCACTTTTCTTTGTGATGACGGTGGATGACGTTGCTGATCCGGATTTAGTTCCGGGTAGAGGCATCTGGTGGCGGTTTGGTGCATACGGGTCAAATGCCTCGTTTTATCAGAGGAGATAGCCAATCGGGATTGAGTCGTTATAATCTCGAACCCGAGCTCTGCAAGATGGTGTAGGGTTTTTGTAAATTTGAATAGTTTTGTGCGTTATTTGGCATTTTTATTTTAGACTTTACACGAACCTAAGCTTACTCATTTATTTAAGAAATCATCAATGCCCGATCATTTTAGCGGGATTGAGGCAGTGCGCGCATGCCGGCGGTTTGAGCTTATCGTGACTCGGCGTGGCAGGCGGACTCGGGCAAACGATTAATTTTAATATTTTTGCAGCCAGTTACAAAAATCGCGTACGAGATTTTGAAATCCTGTTGAAATCCTAAAGATTTCAGGATTTCAGGAGGATTTCAGGAGGATTTTTTTTAGGATTTCTCAGAATTTCAGAAAATTTTTTTTAGGATTTCTCAGAATTTTTTTAGGATTTCTCAGAATTTTTTTAGGATTTCTCAGGATTTCAGAAGGATTTTTCAGGATTTCAGGCAGATCTCTTAATAGATTTTGATCAATTTTATCAAGGGTTTTATGGTTTTCTTGAATAGTTGGATTGCAGACATTTGCTAAAGATTTTCGGGATTTCTGTGGATTTGAAGATTTTTCAAGCGGATTTACTTATAGATTTTGCTCGATTTCGCTACAAATTTTGCAACAGTTTATGAGATTTCACGGATTTCTAGGAATTCGAGAGAATTTCTGGGATTTTGAGAGAATTTCTAGGATTTCGAGAGAATTTCTAGGATTTTCAAATGATTTCTAGGATTTCCAGAAGATTTCCAGAAGATTTCTAGAAGATTTCTAGAAGATTTCTAGAAGATTTCCAGAGCATTTCCAGTGGATTTCCAGAGGATTTCTAGGATTTCCAGAAGATTTCCAGAAGATTTCCAGAAGATTTTCAGAAGATTTCCAGAGCATTTCCAGTGGATTTCCAGTGGATTTCCAGAAGATTTCTAGGATTTCCAGAGCATTTTCAGTGGATTTCCAGAGGATTTCTTGAATTTTCAGAGAATTTCTAGGATTTTCAGAGAATTTCTAGGATTTGTACTAATTTCAGAGAATTTCTAGGATTTGTACTAATTTCAGAGGATTTCTAGGATTCCCAGAGGATTTCAAGAATTTCCAGAAGATTTCCAGAAGATTTTGGATTTCTAGGATTTTGATAGCCAAAATCTTAGCTCGTTCGAGATTTTTAGCATTGGCTATTACCTCGCGTGTTATCGAGATTTTATGTGATTTAGATTTATAAATTCTGAATTTTGATAAATTCAAAATTTAGAATCGTTGATATTTTGGGGAACGTGCGAATCGTTCTCTGTTTTCACTCGCCATCTACTGGCAGTTTTCACTATTAAACCGTTGTTGTTTAAATTGAATAATTTTTATAATTAAATTAAATTATGTCAAAAGTTGTTTAATAAAAAAGACAGCCATTATTTCTTTATAAAATAATGTTTATTTTTCAGTTTGATTCAGAATCTTTTTCATTTTTTTAGATTCAGATGGATTCGGCTAGATTCAGGGGAATTCGGAAAAATTCAGGAAGATTCGAGGAGATTCAGAAAGATTTGGGGAGATTCAGAAACAAATTCTCAAAAAAACTAACACCATTTTCACTGGCATTTTCATCTGCGAGATCTCGCGAGATCTCACGACATCTCAAAAATCTTACAAGATCTAGTAAAATCTCGCGAGATCTTATGAAATCTTGCAAGAAAATAGTGAAATCCAGAGATTTGGAATTCTAAAATTACAAAGATTCGGGAAGAATTCGGAAGGGATTCAGAGGAATTCAGAGGGATTCAGAGGGATTCAGAAAGATTCAAAACGGCTGTAAGAAAGATTCAGGTTGTTCAGATCATGAAGATATCAGGATTTCAGGAAAATTTCTCAAGATTTCAGAAAGATGTTTTCAAAGATTTCAGAAAGATGTTTTCAAAGATTTTGATCAATTTAATGGATTTTTAGGATTTCCAGCATTTCTAGGCTTTTGGGGATCTCGTGGATTTTTGCGATGTGTAAGATGTTGAAGATCTGCTAAAGATTTCAAAGATTTGCCGTAGATTTGAAGATTTCAGGATTTTTCAGGATTTCAGATGGTTTTTTCAGAATTTCAGGTGGATTTCTAAGATTTCACGTATTTTTAGGATTTTACAGATTTTAAACAATTGTAAGATTTTGAAGATCTGCTAGAGATTTTAAAGATTTACCGTAGATTTGAAGATTTCAGAATTTTTCAGGATTTCAAATGGATTTCTCAGAATTTCAGGTGGATTTCTATGATTTCACGTATTTTTAGGATTTTTAGGATTTTAGACAATTGTAAGATTTTGAAGATTTGCTAAAGATTTCAAAGATTTGCCGTAGATTTGAAGATTTCAGAAATTTTCAGGATTTCAGATGGATTTCTCAGAATTTCAGGTGGATTTCTATGATTTCACGTATTTTTAGGATTTTTAGGATTTTAGACAATTGTA
>JAQFXT010001294.1:0-18829 GCA_034683725.1 Strigamia crassipes | reverse complement strand
GAAATATTTGAACAAAATTTGAAATATTTGAACAAAATTTGAAATATTTGAACAAAATTTGAAATATTTGAACAAAATTTGAAATATTTGAACAAAAAACTGAAAAATTTGAACAAAATTTGAACAATTTGAATAAAAATCGAAAAATGTGAAAGAAACTGAATAATTTTTGAAAAATTTGGAAAAATTTGGAAATATGGATATTGAAAATTTCTTCTGTAAATTTCTTTAAAACAGTTGGAAAATCTCTTTAAAATATTTGGAAAATCTCTTTAAAACATTTGGAAAATCTCTTTAAAACATTTAGAAAATATCTTTAAAACATTTGGAAAATATCTTCAAATTTATAGAAAATTTCTATAAAAATTTTCACAATTTCCCAAAAATTTCCAAAAAAAAATTAGAAAAAATGTTCAAAATTTCCCCAAAAATTAAAAAAAAAAAAATTCTAAAAAAAAAAAAACCCACCAAAAAAAAAAAAAAAAAAAAAAAAAAAAAAAAAAAAAAATTACAAATTTAGCCAGTCATGTTCGATTATAATTTCTTCACTCAAAAACACTCAGTTGCCCTTATTTCCTTATCAAATCCAACGTGCCAAACTTGTGCTGCATACGGGTACCCACGAGTGCGTAACTATGACATCACCACCCCACATTTCCACCACAGGGTCGATGAACCTCCACGTTATTTTTTTCCCCAATCATCTACTATTTTCCCCATCACGTGATCAACTCGTGACTAAGGTACACACAAATAATCACACGATCCATTGAAATCAATTGAACGTTATTTATTATTACTTCAAAAAAGTAACCGGATAAGTTCAACATCACCACATAACTCGAATAACCTATTTCTAGTTTTTCGTCCCGCATGTTCCGCACATAGCTCAAACCGGAAATAACCATTCTGGTTGTTTGTATAGCAGCTTTTTGTGGATGAAGTGGGTTATAAAGCTTAAGGTCACCCGCGTCTATTCTGTCGCAAGACCAAAGATGGAGAGTTTCCAAAACCACGGCCGGCTGGAGATTTCGCGGGGCCCCCAACAACAATTTATTAGCAAGGCCCCAAAATTATATTATCGATTCTATTATCGGCTTATGGCTGACAGCAAAAGGAAAATTCCTCCAAGCACGGGACCCTGGGAACAATTTGTTAGTGGGGGCCCTCCAGGCACGGGACCCCGGGAACAGTTTGTTTGTGAAGCCCCTCCAGGCGCGGTGCCCCGGGAAGAATTTACTAGTGGGTCCCCTCCAAGCGCGGTGCCCCGGAAGAATTTACTAGTGGGTTCCCCCCAGTCGCGGTGCCCCGGGAAGAATTTACTAGTGGGTCCCCACCAGGCGCGATGCCCCGGGAAGAATTTACTAGTGGGTCCCCTCCAGGCGCGGTGCCCCGGGAAAAATTTACTAGTGGGTCCCCACCAGGCACGGTGCCCCGGGAAGAATTTACTAGTGGGTCCCCTCCAGGCGCGGTGCCCCGGGAAGAATTTACTAGTGGGTTCCCTCGGGCACAATTTATTAGCCGGGCCCCTTTAGGCACTGGACCCCGGGAATAATTTATTAGTGGGGCCTCATAATATTTCTCACATTGATGTCTCCAAAACATCAAAAATTTTATTATCAAATTTTCTTAGAAATTTTAAAGTACGGGGCCCCCTTCAAGCGCGGGGCCCCAGTCTGACGGCAGGGACACGCGATGAAATGTCTAACATCTATTCTTAAAGATTGCTAATTTAGGGGCTTGGTGGCTTCAATTTTGGGACACATTTTTTCATTTTTGGGACACATTTTTTCAGTTTGGGCCATATTGTTTTAGTTTGGGTCATATTATTTCAGTTTGGGTCATATTGTTTCAGTTTGAGTCATATTGTTTCAGTTTGAGTCATATTGTTTCAGTTTGGGCCAATTGTTTCACTTTTGGGAAACATTGTTGTAATTCTGGGACATATTGCTTCAGTTTTGGGATGCATTGCTCCAATTTGATAATACATTGCATTAGTTTGAGGGTATATTGCACCTGGGTCTTATTGAGAATCTGACACATTGGTACCCCCCACAGGAAATCCTGTGGACAAAAGCTGCTGCTTGGGGTTTTCCGTTAAGCCGGTAAATCTTGAAATCTATTAAATCCAGCAGAAATTGAATAAAGGGAACATGTGGAAGCCTAGTATTTATTGATGCATTATCAGGAAGTAGGCGTTACAATCAGATGTGTGTGACCTCAATAATGATCATAATTTGTCACTAGAGTGTAAATAAAGATTGCAAAATAGAAATTAATTTATTCCTGACATGAAAACAGACAATAGATGATGAAATTCATCAATTCCATGTCCTAATGATTGCCCCATGAATTGCAAACCACTTTCCATTCACATGTCAATCCCAGGCACATTTTTCACTGGAAATGTGAATTGATCCACTTTTTGTGATGGATTCATTGATGAGACTTTTTAGGATTCATACTACCATTAACATTAGGGTCAGTGAGTGTGGAAGTTAGAGCTGGTACAATGAAATTGGAATAGGAAGTGAAGAGTAAAAAAATGATAAAGACAAAAAATTGGAGGGGAAAATTGATGTCAAGGTGGGTGCTGGACTGAATAAGCTTTTCTCATTCATTGCACCAAATTGACAGAAGAACATCTATTTGGATCTGTTTACACTCAAGTCTAGCAAGAACAAACCATAGGACTTGTTTGGAACAAGGTAAAAAGTATTATATAACATGCACTACGTAACACTGAACTATTATGTGGACCGGTTTCGCTTAATGGTATTTGTCAATAAGGAAGTAGACAAGGAAATGTATTAGCAAAGCTGAAGTTAGGTAACATAGGGTAAAACATTGTGCAGATGATGACATCTATAGTGATATGCAGATGATGACATCTCTAGTGGAGTATAGTGAAAGTCGTAAAATCCCAACGAAGAACCCGGTTCAAGGCAAAAGGGAATGTGGGCCCATAGGATTGGGTTCAGAAGATGTCTCAAGGGTCCCCAGAAGTTTTCCATCCAGCAGGGACCTCTGATTTAAAAAATCAAGAAAAATTATTTGGACTTAAAGTGTAGTGGAAGAGTCCCAAAGACATATAGGCCAATTGGGAGCCATAATTACAGTGTGATCATTTGGCCACTTCATCACCACTTTTTTTTGCACTGCTTGTTAATTTGTTATCCTTCACTATATTTTGCTTTGTGTGTCCTACTTAAGGCTCGGTGAGCACTGGCAGGGCCGCCGAGACAAATTCTGGGGACCATGCTAAATTCTGGGGACCAATGCTACTTGCAGGGGCCCTGGTTTGGTTAGGTTAGGTAAGGTTAGGTTAGGTTATGTTTTGGGAGGGAGGGATTTAACCCCCTTGCTACTCAGCATAAAGTTGAGATGGTGTTCGGACAATTCGTCAATGTCGTTTCGATGAATTGGCGAGTCGACGACTAACACTTAGCATGCAGCTTAGGTTAGGTCAGGTTAAGTTAGGTTAGGATGGTGTTTGTTCTTTTATTCGACGGTTCTTTTATTTGACAGTTTATTTATTTGCCAGGAATGAACTGTATTTTGGTCATTGGGTTTCGTTTAGGTTAGTTTAGGTTAGATTAGGTTAGGTTAGGTTGACGAAACGGCTGTTGACAAATCGACCTGACGCTGTTTAAATTTTGTCAATGAAATGTACTAACTTCGTAAGCGCATACTGAGTTGGGGTCCTGTCCCCTGCATTAACACTTCTGCTAGAAACCTGAATTACAAAATGACCCTACTCCCTAATTACTCAAAAAAGGTAAAAGATTTAAAAAGAATACTATTGTGAGTTTCATTTTCTTTATTTAGGGCACTCTACTCTATTCAAATAATTCAACTCAGAGTTGTGAATTTGAAAGAATGCTCAGGCCAAGATCCAATAAAAAGTCCTTGAACTAAAGCTTTTTATTTTAATAGTGAAATGAAGCATGAAATAAATAGTTAATGTATTTAATATGCATCTAGGTTTAAAAGCACAGTCTGAGGATAGAATAACACACCAAACAACTCATTCCTTGCAACTACCCACTGACAACATGATACACATCATGAGGCAGAATAAAAGCCCATTCAATAGCTTTTTATCATTTATTGAAGGATATTAAAGCTAAGCCATGACTGGCTGCTCTTGCAACCTTTTATCAGACTGTTCAAGCTGATTGCTATAGTTTCAATAAAACAAAACAATGACATGAACAATTACTTCCAACATTTATTATTAGTCTTATCTCTATTGACCTTTGAAGTGAATATATCTAAAAGATAAACAAGTTGCAAGCATTATTACATCACAAAAGAGTGACACAAGAATGGACTTGAATATTTCATTGTTTCTTTTGTCCTTACTGGCAAATCATGTGGAGATAATCAAATTTATCTTTGGCCAGATCAGTTTCCACCACACTTTGTATCAAAATGCACTCTTTGCTAATATTTATTAAAGGACATACAAGAATAGCTGCATTCCAATTCCAAATGGAAAAAGCTAAGCTGCATCACAGCCAAGGTCTTATGTATTATAGAGGGAAAGGTATGCAATGATATCTTTAGCCTGTGTCAACCTTGTTTGGGACTTCAGACCCCCACCAGTTAAAACTAAGCCAACTAATGGCTTCTCCTGCCTCCTGGTGATGACTAACTCACTTATAAATACTTGTTCTAATTCCAATTCAGCACATTCTATATAAACTGGGAATGTTCCGATAAAGCGCGGCTTTCTCGTTCAACGCGGTCTCCGGCTTAAAATAGTTCCTGGCTGCTTTTTTTTCTCTTGTGCAATCAAAATTGCAAACATCCTGCAATTTTTACTTCCTATTTTCCTTATATTTGTTATTGAGGACTAGCTTTGGACACATTAGTTTTAGGTTATCAAAATGAGGTTATTGAAATTTTCCATTGCATCACTGCTGGAATTACAATTTCAAACATTTCTAATTATAGACCATTTGCAATTGTACACAATGTCATCTCCATCTAGGAGCAAAGCAAACAACTAAACTGAGTATCATCTTGTAGCCATATTTGTATATATTGTTATCCTCAAGGTTACAACATCCCTATTCCATTAACTAGTATATATATATATACTTAATTGTTGTAATTGGGTAAGTGCTTCACAAACACATGACTGGCTGCAGCTGTTTGGGTGTTTTTTCCCAACACAGATTGTGTGGAAAAATTGGTTAAATGATGCACATAAATTGAATTCAAGGTTAAAAGTAGTTAATTACATTTCATTGCTACACAAATTTTCTCCCCTAGACAAGTTGTCAATAATAAATTTTGTAACTTTGATAAGCTACTTGGAATATGTCTGCTTATTTAATTATGTAATGTGCTTGGCTTTGATTCTGATTAGATAAGTAAAAGGAAAAAGTGTCAGAATTTGAAATTTTAGCCCAGCAGGCTTCAAACTGCCACATCAGGAGAGTGCAACAGTGGTTATTAGGCCCCAAGGGTAAAAATGGGTTAGATCCTTTCTCTGGTTTGTTTTGTGGCATCTTCCTGCATCTCCAAAAAGTCAAACTGTGGTAAATATATTACTAGATGAGATGTTAAAAGGAAATTAGTGTTGACCTGGGTCTAGGTTTATCATCGAAGTGAAAACTTATTCGCTGGTTGGGTTCAAAAGAAAAAAATAGGATTTTGTTGCAAGTGCTGAGATGGTGGTTGGATACACTTTGTCATGATAGGTTTACACTGTAGGTCTGCTAAAAATTACTACATTTGATCCCAAAGCCTATTTAAACTCCCACATTCCAGAATCGCTAAAGGAGGCCTAGCCAAAGGCTCATTGGGCACTCACTCAGTGGCCCAGATTTCTAAGAGCCGCATTTCAGTTGATCAATACCAAAAATATGAATAAAATAAAAATTTGGCAAATGTTGGTTTTTTATTATTATTATCAATTAGGGACCCCAGGGACCCACAAGCATATGCACCAATGGTTGTGAGGGGGTCGTATCGTTTATTTGACGGTCGTTTATTCGAAGGTTCATTTATTTGCCAGTAAATCTAACCAAACCTCACCTAACCTATCCTAACCTAAACTAACCTAAATGAAATCCAATGACCAAAATACAGTTCATTCCTGGCAAATAAATGAATCGTTGAATAATTGAACAAACACTGTTGTGGGAACACAGGGCTGGACTGGCCTGGTGGGATACCAAGAATTTCCGAGTGATTTATGCTGGATTGGCTTAACTGGATACTGAGTGTCCTGTGCAGAGCGGGATGGCCCGGCCGGAAACAAGGAATTTCCCCCCAGTCCGGCCCTGTATGAACACACTATCATGCTTAAAAATGGCTATTATGGAACGATTGTAAATTACCGTTTTTTTTCTTTTTTTTTGTAGCCCTAACTTACTATCTGATCTGCTTCCACTTTGGTGAAGACGGCCATTACTACAATACAAACTGTGGATAAAAATCGACTAATTGAAAACAAAATAAGTAAAAAGAAAAAAAGTAAAATTAATCAGGATGCACATCGAAGTACAAGTGGCCCTCAACTTCGTTATCTCCTACTTGTATAACAAACTGCCCAGGAGAAGGGTAAATCTCTTCGGCGAAGAGCTCGAAAGAGCGCTGAAGTTCAAGTTCGAAGGACATTGGTATCCAGAGAAGCCATTCAAAGGTTCAGCGTTTCGTTGCCTTCGAGTCGGTGATCCCATCGACCCCGTGATCGAACAAGCAGCCAAAGACAGTGGCGTAGAAGTAGGTGACATCAAAGAAAATCTACCCGAAGAGCTCAGTGTGTGGATCGACCCAGGAGAAGTCAGCTATAGAATTGGAGAGAAGGGAACGGTGAAAATCCTCTACAATGAAATTGCAGAAAATGCTGCGAGTGAAGAAGGCACCGCAGACAGGGAAGTGACTCGCACCTTCAATCCTGAAGCCCAATGTTTCAAGCCTATCGAAGCCGTTGCCGCGTCTCTTAGTCGAATGGGCATCAGCTCAAGCGGTCCAAGTAGTACTGGATCGGGGTCTTCATCTTCGGGAGAGCCTTCATCGCCTCCTCCGCCGGGCTTCAAGCCGCAGGGTCCCGTGCCGGCGTTCTTGCCGAAGGCCTCTGCTCCGGTCACTTTCACAACGGCAACATTCGCCCAGACCAAGTTTGGATCGACCAAGCTGAAGAGTAGCGGCAAGAAGTCGCATCGCCTCTCGCCCACCGAATTCTCCAACTACATCAAGCAACGGGCTTTGCAGCAGCAACACCAGCAGCAGCAGCAATTGCACGGACCTCCAAACCAGATGCAAACGTGTGTGTCACCTCTGTTCCCTTGTCCCAGTCCAACGTCTCAACACCAGAGACCCAGATCCTTATCCCCAAAGCCCACGTCCCAGGGTCCTCTGGATCCTTTCCTCATCATGGCCCCGCCTCCGTTCACACCTGCAACATTCTTGGCAGAACCTGGGAAAATACCATTCCCAGAAGGTCCTTACTTGTCCGAATCGTCCAAAACTTTCTTGGAAGGAATTGGTCTTAATTCTCTACCCTACTCTGCCCAGTATCAACATCTTCTGATGGCCAACTAGTCGAGTTTCATTTTGCCAATTTAATCACATTTTGTTCAGAATTTGACAATTTACCTGACTGGTTTTGCAATTGGAGTTTATTGCTGATGGATTCATTGCCAATGCCCAAAGACCATTTTGTACAAAGGTTCTAGCGCTTGGCAATGTCAGTTGTATATATTAGGTATCTGAAAGCCAGGTTGCAGGATAGATGCTATATGTGATAATAAATGATACTGCTTGGGCCAAAAGTCCTCGAAGCAGCTAGTGGAAATGACCACTGTTCTAGCAGTCAGTGCTGCAATGAAACTTCACCCAAAGCCCAACATCCTGATTCTTTAAGCGAAATGTAGTTATACAGCTAATAAGCCACAGTGAAAGATAACTATTAGCAAATCCACCATTGCCCACTCGAAGTAAAAGACGGCGTCTACTGACGGGAGAAAATAACACGCCATTGTAACCTTAATGTACCTTAAATGTGGCAAATGCTGTAGTCGTAAGAAAAGCTGAAGGTAAACCGTGTTTACCCCTCGTATACAGCAGTGAGCGCGCCATTCCGAACCAAAGAATTTTCTCCCGTAAATAGATGCGTTCCCATTATCGGTTAAGATCTTACTGGTCGTGATCGAAATAAAAATCCGAAGCATTATTTTAATGTTCCGATTAACCCTTTCGGTATAATTTGTTTGATGGGTGGGTAATCTGGGATGTATAATAATTGTCGTAAACCAAACATCAGAAATTTGGTGGCAGGTCTGAAATGAGGAAGAAAAATCTGTAGGCAGCTAGAATTGTGCTTTAGGGCAGAGATAAGCTTAAGTGAGAATAGTGCTTTAGGGCAAAGATAAGCCTAAGTGAGAATTGTGCTTTAGGGCAAAAAAATAAGCTTAAGTGAGAATTGTGCTTTAGGGCAGAGATAATGAGGATTGTGTCAGTTGTCTCCATTAGCTGTGAAATTTCAGAAATGACAAAACACTTCAGGTGAATTGCAATTCCTCCATTTCCTTCCTTCTCCTCCCAAAACCCCAGTCCAAGGATTTGAGTGTTGAGTGTGGTGTTGAAAGCAGCAAAGGAGAAATGTTAACCGGTTGATCTATTTTCTTACACGAAGAAAAAAGAATTATGAAATTTTATCTGTTGTTGATGTTAGTTTTCTGTAGTCTGATGTGTATAAAAACAAAAAGTGTTATAAGAAATAACAAGTCTACTTTCTATTGACTTTTTTGGGTATATCAGAGGTATTTTATCTTTTGTACTTGAGATGCTAAATCAAATATCTTGTAATTTTACTTTTTTATATATATTAAGAAATCCCAGAAGAAAAAAAAAATATTAATTTAAAAAAAAAAATATTAAAAAAATGTAGAAAAAATTATAATAAACAAGTTATTATTGAAAATTAATGATAAGTTGCTGAAAGTAATTGGACAATATTTTTTTTTTTATTATAGAAGTATTGTATAGTTGCATCCATTTGTAATTATGTGAATTTTTTCACCACATTTTAATATTATAATAATAAATAATAATAAATAATAATAATAATGTAATAATAATAATAATAATTATATAATAATTAAGTGGCAAGAAAAAGTTTAATTTTTCTACTGTAAACTGAAACATTGTGCAATAAGTGATGACGAAATTTTATTTCATTTACGCCTAAACAAATTTTTTTTTTTTTTTACTTAAAGCGGTGTCCATTTTTTTTTTTTTGTCTTTACCAATTGAATTTAATCATGTTTGTTTACATATAGTTGACATTTCACCGCTTTACCGAATAACATATTTCATTCTTCTTTTTTTTTTTTAAATTTTATAGTCAATTTCATGGTTCCTAATTGTAGCACTTTTGTTTATATTTCCTTTTTGAGTATTTGTTACATTTCTAAGTTTTTATTAAAATATTGAGCATTTAAAAAAAAAAAAAAATTATTAATTTTTTTGGTTTTTTTTTTCTTCTTCTTCTTCAAATTCAATTTAAAAAATGTTTGGCTAAGTATGAGGTAATGATTAAATTAAATATCAGATCTTAGGATTTCAAGTAAAAATCTAGTGATACCTAAAAGGTATATATATATATTCATTGTTTGTAACAATAATTATATTAATATTTAATAATACTTTGATATTCTTCTGCTAGTCAATTTTTCATACTTTTGTACCCCTTTTTCTATGCAAATTTTATGCATTTAAAAAACAAAAAAGATGTAATGATTTCTCTATGTAAAAAAAAAAAAAAAAATCTATTCAATTTACCTGTTTTTGTAGATTTTTCACAGTTTCTGAGTATACGAATTTCATGTCATTTCACAAATCCTAGGATCTGATAAAATAACAAGTTGAAAAACAAAAACACACACATTTGAGTTGAACATATCCAAAAAATATTGCTTGGCAAAATGAATTTTTTGTTTTTTGTTTGAAAAAAATTTTTAAAATTTTTTAAATTTAAACAAATTCTAATTTTTATTTTTTTTTTTTTTTTCTGCTAATCTGCCCAAAGTTTTTATTGACATAAGATTAATTAATTCAAATTTATCTCTCTCTCTCTCTGAATGGCGTAAACAAAACCCCACTTCAAACAACTATAAATTCAATATTTAGACTTGTATATGACACAGCAGCTATTTTCAATCTTAGATTTCCAATTTTGATTAATGTGTCCACTGCTATGCATATAAACACATAAACAAACAAATAAATAAATAAATAAATAAATAAATAAATAAATAAAAATAGCCAATTGTTTACCAAGTGTTGATTAAAATGATTTAATTTGAGAATTATCAACAGGTCTTCCATTTAGTTAATAATTCTTTTAGTTTTCTTGCTTTTCCTTTGTTCTAGTGGCCATTTTTGTTTGTTCTCACAAGTGACATCTGGTGGTTGGTTATGTGAATGTTTTAAGTGTATTTTTTGTTTTTTTCTATTATTATTATTATTATATATATATATATTGTGAATTTTTAATTATTTCTGTATCTAAATGGAGTTTTATTTTTTTTGTTTTTTTTTTAGTCCTGCTGTGATTTGTTATTATCCCACTAGAGGGAAATGTGTTTAACAAAATTCCAATTTTATGATAATTAAAAAGAACAGTACAAATTTCATTACATCATTTTTATTTATTTCTCATTTATTAACAACAATTCAAACATTTGTACATAAAATCTATTTTTCATACCTAAATCCAGAAATATCAATCCTAGCCAACCACCAGATCTCAAAAATAAAAAAAAATAAAAAAAATAAAAAATTTTATTTTTTGTTTTACTTTCTCGAAGACCTTTGCTTTAACTCCTTGAGAAATTTCAGATGTTTATTCAACTGCCATTTGAAAATATACCAGATTTCACTTCTTACCATGTAATAAAAACTCACTTTTATCTTTGTGTTGTCTTGTATCAAAACTCATTCTATGCCAAATAAAAACAGTTTTTCTGCTTTCTTGTTCAAAACATCTTTTCGCTGCTCTTATTTCAGCCTGCAGTTTCGCAGCAAAACAATCGATACATCTAATTGATCCGCAAACACATTGTCACATTGCCACATTCGCGGGCACAATATAAACCCTGGGTTACAAAACCCACACATGCAGCTACGCACAATCGCTGTCTCCTCTTATTAACTCTCGCCTTCCCAAGGCCTACAAAGCTCGTTAGGTGCAATGCCTCATTAATCTACTCGTTTAATGACCGAAAGACCGTTATTTCTTCGACGAACTGGATGGACTCGTCTCTGTTTTACTTGATTTTCCAAAACCGGTAATGAAAATACGGAAATTTTCGTGAAATCTTCGGTTAATTCCGCCTCCCACGTCAGTTTGACGTAAAGAAACGTTAATATCGATGGTGGTATAGTGGTAAGCATAACTGCTTGGTTACCGGATGAACTTGTTTTTCGTTTATCGACGATTTAGTTGATTTTCTAAAGCCGGTAATAAAAATCTCCCAAGAATAAACGTTCGGTTTGCTCCGCTCCCTACGCATCATTGGTGCGTTCGACGTAAAAAAATGTTAATATCGATGGTGGTATAGTGGTAAGCATAACCGCTTGGTTACCGGATGAACTTGTCTTTCGTTTATCGATGATTCAGTCGATTTTCTAAACCCGGTAATAAAAATATAAAAATCTTCAAGAATAAACGTTCGGTTTGCTCCAAAAAAATGTTAATATCGATGGTGGTATAGTGGTAAGCATAACCGCTTGGTTACCGGATAAACTCGTCTTTCGTTTATCGATGATTCAGTCGATTTTTTAAACCCGGTAATAAAAATATAAAAATCTTCAAGAATAAACGTACGATTTGCTCCGAAAAAATATTAATATCGATGGTGGTATAGTGGTAAGCATAACCGCTTGGTTACCGGACGAACTCGTCTTTCGTTTATCGATGATTCAGTCGATTTCCTAAACCCGGTAATAAAAATCTAAAAATCTTCAAGAATAAACGTTCGGTTTTCTCCGCTTCCTACGCACCGTTGGTGCGTTCGACGTGAAAAAATGTTAACATCGATGGTGGTTTAGTGGTAAGCGTAACTGCTCGTTAATTCAATATTGCGCATTTCGGAGGCTGCAGAACCAGAGATTTAAATTCAAAACAAACGGGGGCTAAACTACCGTTATCGGCATCCAGTGACCTGCAAGGCTTAAAACTAATTCCTGACCTTGCACGCGCATTAATAAACACATCTAATGACGTTTTAATGATGCGCTAAACTACAAACGATAATCCTTTTCGATCAAACGACGATCGAAACCACGGCCCTCCAAAGGCCCCGGAAGTGCCCTAACGTAATTTCCAACACAAATTTTAATTTTGCAATTTGAGGGCCCAAATTTGACAAATCCTAGCTGCTCGCTACGAGATTTAGGCCTAAAGAAATGTTCGATTTTAATATTTTATTTCACCTTTGTCCTTTCACCGACACATCCTGAAATTAAAAACAATCTCTATTTATATCCTGCACAAAGAAAATAGAAAGAAAGAAAAATATGGTGCGCGCATGCGCGGTGGGTCTATTTATCCTCTTGGCGCAGTGGAGTTTTATCCACGTGGAAGCCGTTTGGCGGGGCCGATCGATAACTGCACCCGCCCTACATAGATCCGCTTCTAGGTCAAGGTCGGAGAAAGGCGGCGGCGCAACTGGGTCGATATTCAGCACGCGCGCGCACATAAATCAACTCGTTTTCGGAGCGCTCTCTTCCTGCTCGCTTTTAGTAGAGAAAATATTCAAATTAGATGAATTTTAGTTGTTTTGTTTTGTTTTGTTTTTAGTTTTGTTTTGTTTTGTTTTGTTTTGTTTGGTGATGCGTGTTCAGTTGTGACTTGTGACGTCATACGTCGGATGAGGTTGATTGTTATGGGTTTGATTGCGTAGGGGTTCGTACGCACGTGTTACGTTTTATGCGTTGATTGGTGACGTCAGTGATCGAGTGGAAAATTTTGTCGTTTGGATCGTGAAAATCGATTAAATGAATCGATTTTTTAAGGTGGAAACGATGAAAATTGACAAAAATTGATAAAAATCGATAAAAAACTATAAAACTTTCTATTAAAAACAAAATTAGATCGATTTTTTAATCAAAACCGCCAAAAAAAATCGATTTAAAAATGAATTAGTATCGATAAATCACTGAAAATCGATTTAAATCGAAAAATCCTTCAAATCTAAACGAGTTTAAATCGATTTTTCAGTTAAAATTAACAAAACTCGATTTAAAAATCATTAAAAGTATTAAAATTCAATTTTTTTTAATCAAAAATCGATAAAGAATTGATAAAACCTTCAGTTAAAAGCGAAATTAAATCGATTTTTTAATCAAAACCAAAAAAATCAATTTAAAACCCGACCAATAACGATAAATCACTAAAATCGATTTTGTTTTGTTAAATCTTGAATATCGACTAAAACAAATCGATAATTTTCCTACATTTTCGTGTCGATATATTTATTTTTAATTTTTTCATCTCGTCACAGATAAATATAAAAAACAAAATTAAAACGAAATAAAAACGATGTTAACACGAGATATTTCGCCACAAAAACAATGATACAAGTGGGCGGTGATGACGTCCAAAGATGAACGTGTTGCCATGACAACCATAGAAAGCAACATGTGGTCCAAACATAAAACCACAACCTCTCGATATTTACACAGTCATAACAGCAAATAAAAAAGGATAGCACAAATCAATTTAGATTTCATTGATAAAAAAAAAACATTTTTATCCAATAAAATCCATTTCTAGTCCACTTGTGAACGAATGTTGACGCGCATATAACGCAAGTCATTATACACAACTATACTGGAAACTCAAAAAACATCATTAACCCACAAAAATATCGTTTCCGGTGAAAATCAACCAGAAAAATCAATTTTTTTGAGTTTAAAAAACAGAATATGAATTTAAACAAACGTACCTTGAATAGATAAAAACTGACCAATGAAATCGCTTCTTTCGGTTGCCTGGCAACGGTTTCTTAACTGAGCAATGGCCGCTCGTTTGACACTCGATGGAATCTTTCTATTATTCTAGAAATAAATAAAAATAGTTTTAATAAAAATTCATTTTAAAACGTAAAATATGAAATAAATAATTTTTAATTAATTCCCATGAGATTTTAGGCAAAAATCTAAAATTTTTAAAAATTTAAAGTGAATCGGTAAAAAAAATGGCGGAAAATGGTGAAAAAAATGTCGTTTTTTGCGAATTAAAAAGTTGAAGGAAAAATGCGAAGAAGAAGCGTCGTACGATTCAAGAGCGTGGAACGAGAGGCAAAATCGATATCGTGTTAAAGTGGAGCAAATGTAACGCGCCGGGGAAAGGAATTATCGAATAAATGTAAACAATTTACCGTTTCATCGATTGTTCACCGATTTCCGTTCACGAATGACCGCCGTCACGTGACCAACCAAAAACCTAAATAAAAATTCAAAATCAAAATGTAAATATTAATTATTTCGATTAATTATTCTATTTTTTTTCAATTTAAATAATTTAATTTTTGTATTTCGTGTTTGTAAAATAAAAATTTAAATTTTTTGTTTACAGTTTGAAAGTGAAGTTCAAGTGCCAACTAGATCCCGTTGCTACAGTTACAGTTTCCATGGAAACGGGGCCTAAAACACGTTTTAAATGTAATTTAAAGACGAGTTTTTATTATTTCTTAGTGATTTGTCGAATTGGGATCGAATTTGGGTCGATTTAGTCGTCGAACTTCGTTCTCAACTACTTGTCCTTGACATTTATTCAATAATGAAGGACATCTGGTAGTTTCCATAACAAACACTAGATAGAGGAAGGAACTCGCCGCTTTATTCACGCGCAGATCGCTGATTATCTAACACGTTTACCGCAATCGCCCGCCAGATGTCGCTACACACCCATAACGTTACATAACCGTTATTAAAATAAACAAAACCAAGATTAATAATTCCAAACCGAATTATTTCGTCCGATTATTAGTTACTTCATGAATTATAAATCAGACGTTAAATTCCTCACGCGTTTTTAAAATAATAATTCAACTTGCCGCCATTTTGGATCGCGCCATCTAGCGTCGCGTAAATCAAACAGTTTCAAATATGGCGAAAAAATAGCAGATTTTATTTTGATGAAATGCATTTATAAATTTGTTTTAGTCGTCTTCGTCGTTGTCGATTTCAGCTTTTTGTTGGTTCATAATTTGGCTTTGTTTCTTGAACATGTCCGCGACTTGCGCAGCCGTTGTTGCATCTTCGGGTTTCTTGTCGTCGCGGATTTTAATAAAACGTGGAAAACGAAGCGAAACGCCTTTGTTTTCATCCACCTAAAAAATAAACAAAAATAAATCGAAATAAATCGAAATAAATCGAAATAAATCGAAATAAATCGAAATAAATCGAAAATAAATCAAAAATAAATCGAAATAAATCGAAATAAATCGAAAATAAATCAAAAATAAATCGAAATAAATCAAAATAAATCAAAAATGAATCGAAATAAATCGAAAATAAATCGGAAATAAATCGAAATAAATCGAAATAAATCGAAATAAATCGAAAATAAATAAAAAATAAATCGAAATAAATCAAAATAAATCGGAAATAAATCGAAATAAATCGAAATATTTTGCATTTTAGACAATAAAAACTCGTTATTTTCAAGTACCAGGCCAATGGCGGCTCTGTGGATGGGCGAAACGGACAAATCGGCGCATTTCACTTCCCACACTTGGACGGGATCGAACCAAACATCCGGGCTCAACGACGCGTCGTAGGAATAGTAATTTTTCGGAGTCAGCGCGACGTGTTCCTTGAAGAATTCGCTGTGGCTTTTGATAGCGGGGTCGTCGAAGCCAGTCCCGATCTAAAATGGACGGAAAATGGAGTTAATTTCCAACAATTTTATTTAGTTTTTCGCGTTACTTTGCAAATTGTTTGGTATTCTTCGTTTTCGGCGTCGTAGCAGGCGAGTAGGTATCCGCCGTAGTGTCCGGTGCGTTTGCCCTTGCCGTGGTAGCCCCCGATGACGACCAGGTCGAGGGTGTCGCCGATTCCGTCGAGGTAATCTTTTTTTAACTGGAATTTACAGAAATGAATGAATGAATTAGTGAATGGATGATTTTGTTTTTGTTTGGTTTACTTTGAGCCAGTTGCGGGAACGTTTGGCGATTTCGTAGGATGCGTCTTTGGTTAAGGTTTTGACCATTAGACCTTCGCAGTTACCTGAAATTGGTAGAGAAAATTGAGTTATTTCAATTTTGATCATTTTTAGTTAAAGTTTCAAGAATTTTTGATAAATTTTTGAAATATTCTTTTTTTTTTTTCATTTTGTTCAATTTTAATTGAATTTATTAAAATTTTTATTGATTTGTTGAATTTTCATTGACTTTTGTTGACTTTTGTTCAATTTTCATTGAATTGTGTTGAATTGTGTTGAATTTTCATTAAATTACGTTGAATTTTCATTGAATTATGTTAAATTTTCATTGAATTTTGTTGAATTTTCATTGAATTTTGTTGAATTTTCATTGAATTTTGTTGAATTTTCATTGAATTACGTTAAATTTTCATTAAATTATGTTGAATTTTTATTGAATTATGTTGAATTTTCTTTGAATTATGTTGAATTTTCATTGAATTGTGTTGAATTTTCATTGAATTTTTGTTGAATGTTGTAAATTTTCTTGTTTTAAAAAAAAAAAAAATTTGTTTTACCTTTGATAGATTCTTCGAGAAATTCGGCGATTTCGTCCGTGTTATTCGAGTCGCTAGATTTAACGAATTCAAACTTGCCGGTTTGTTCGTTTAAATGCTGATGGAGTAATTCCCTGCGTTCGCTGAACGATTTTTTCACCAGAGATTCGCCATTCAAAAACAGCAAATCGAACGTATATAAACAAACTTGAACCTTAATCTCACTTTCATTCGCATCCTGACACAAAAAAAAAGACAACAAAAACAAATTAATCAACAAGAATGAGCAAAAATGTTCAAAAATGACCAATAATGTTCAAAATAAACCAAAATGAGAAAAAATAAGCAAAACTAGACAAAACTAAGCAAAATGGACAAAATTGAGATCAAAATTGACCAAAAATGAACAAAAATGACCAATAATATTCAAAATAAAAGTTAAAAATAAACCAAAATAGGCAAAAATAAGCAAAAATAGACAAAACTGAGCAAAAATGAACAAAAATGAGCAAAAACGGACAAAATTGACCACAAAAATGCCAATAATGTTAAAAACAAAATTTAAAATAACCAAAATGGGAATAAATTATCAAAAATGGACAAAACTATTCAAAAAGGGATGCAATTGATCATAAAATGAACCAAAAATGGACCCTAAAATTGACCAAAAATGGACAAAAATAAGCAAAAATCTTCATAAAAAAATTTTAAATGAACCAAAATGAGCAAAAATGGACAAAACTAATCCAAAATAGACAAAATTGATCATAAAATTGATCATAAAATTGATCATAAAATTGATCATAAAATTGACCAAAAACGCCCCAAAATAAGCAAAAATGAGCAAAAATGCACAAAAGTGCACAAAAATGCACTAAAGTGCACAAAAATGCACAAAAGTGCACAAAAATGCACAAAAGTGCACAAAAATGCACAAAAGTGCACAAAAATGCACAAAAGTGCACAAAAATGCACTAAAGTGCACAAAAGTGCTCAAAAATGACTAAAAACGAATCATCCAAAATTCACCAAATTGTTAATACTTTTCTTTTCCTCGTGCTGAGTATCTGAAATGGCCGAATTTGTTTCTTTTCGGGATCCCACGCAACTGCTTCGGCATCAATAATACAATTCTTCACATCTTCCTTCAACATGTCTGGAATCCGTTTGACGATATCCGGGTACTTGGACGTGTTGTTTTCTTGATTCCGACTGTAAATGTAAACTTGGCGGTCGTCGTCCACGTGAATCTGCGCTCGTTCCCCGTCGTATTTGTATTCGCAAGTAAATTTGGCCTCATCGAATCGTTTGAAAACTTCCGCCACGCCATTGGTTGGTTGAGCCAACATGGGTTTTATAGGAATTCCTTAGAATAAATCAAATAAGTACATTGAAATCTTCATTTAACAGTAAATATCGATGTTTAACAGTACCGGGAGTGATTTTACAATGATTTGGCAGCTCTTTAATGCCATGTTCAAGCAACACTCGCGTTATTTTGTCGTAATTTGGATATTCACTGCAAAAAAAAGATGAAAAAAAGATGAGAAATTGAACTGGAATTGAAAATAAGGTTAGAAAATCGATTTAAAAAAAATTATAAATTTGATTAAAAAATCGATTTAAAAAAATTATAAATTTGATTAAAAAATCGATTTAAAAAAAATTATAAATTTGATTAAAAATGGAAAAATTTGATTTCTAATTGAATAAATCATTAGAAAACGATTTAAAATTTAGAAAAACATAAGAAAACCGATTTTTCTTTAGAAAACGTAACAAAATCGATTTTTCTTTAGAAAACGTAACAAAATCGATTTAAAATTTAGAAAAACATAAGAAAACCGATTTTTCTTTAGAAAAACGTAACAAAATCGATTTTTCTTTAGAAAAACGTAACAAAATCGATTTTCTTTAGAAAAACGTAACAAAATCAATTTTTCTTTAGAAAAACGTAACAAAATCGATTTTTCTTTAGAAAAACGTAAGAAAATCGATTTTTCTTTAAAAAAACGTAACAAAATCAATTTAAAATTGAGAAAACCAATTTAAAATTGAGAAAACCAATTTAAAATTGAGAAAACCAATTTAAAATTGAGAA
>JAQFXT010001293.1:0-18833 GCA_034683725.1 Strigamia crassipes | reverse complement strand
TATCATCTGAGATTTTGACTTTTGCTATCATCTGAGATTTTGACTTTTGCTATCATCTGAGATTTTGACTTTTGCTACTTGAGATTTTGACTTTTGCTACTTGAGATTTTGACTTTTGCTACCTGAGATTTTGACTTTTGCTATCTGACATCTTCATTTTTGCTATCTGACATCTTCACTTTTGCTATCTGACATCTTCATTTTTGCTATCTGACATCTTCATTTTTGCTATCTGATATCTTCACTTTTGCTATCTGACATCTTCACTTTTGCTATCTGACATCTTCACTTTTGAGTTTTGCTATCTGACATTTTCATTTTTGACCGAAAGTGAAAATTAAAGATAGGAAAACTCAAACATGAAAATCTCAGCAAGCAAAACTCAAAAATAAAAATCCCAGATAGCAAAACTCAAAAATGAAAAACTCAGATAGCAAAACTCAAAAATGAAAATCTCAGATAGCAAAACTCAAAAGTGAAAATGTCAGAAAGCAAAAGTGAAAAAATTACAGATTGAGAAAGTGATAAATTACAAAAGCAAAAGTGAAAATCTCATATAGCAAAAGTAAAATTTTCAGATAGAAAACTAAAAATTACAATTTTGCTATCTGAGATTTTCACTTTTGAGTTTTGCTATCTGAAATTTCCATTTTTGAGTCTTACCATATAAGATTTTCACTTTTGAGTTTTGCTATCTGAAACTTTACCTACCTTCATTTTTGCTATCTAAAATATTCACTTTAGTTATCTGAGATTTTGTGCTTTTCCTTTAGCAATTTTTCACTATCTCAATCTGCAAATTTTTCTTTTGCAAATAATCACTGAATCTCTCATTTTTACTTTTGCAAATAATCACTAATCACTACTTTTCACTATTGCAAACAATCACTCCTATTAATTTTAGTTTTGGATTATTTTTGCTATTTTCCACTTCACTAAAATTCTCCATTGTCGCCATCACAACTTTCACCATTACTTGCTTCAACCCGTACCGTGTAATTGCATCTGCCTTATTTTCAGGTGTGGTAATGGCCGGTTTGCCCACGAGAGCTCGCGATGTAATGCGCACGTTTTACACGGACTTGGACATTGTCATTCCGATCGTAGCCTCCATCTTCATTCTTCTCGTTGCCATAGTGATGGTTTGGATATTGCTCCGACGCAAGAAAATGAAACGAGACTTCCACCACAGAGGTAAAAACAACCCAACTGAAAAATCACCTAGCATTTCTGCATAAACCAAATATTGCATACAAATACTTCACTTTTATGCCACGTAGTTAAAAACAAACACCGTCTTGTGGTTATTCTTGAGGGAAGGGTGACATCGAACGTGCAATAAATCTCTCTACACATTGGGCCAATCCCATAACGATTGTTTGCATTTCTTGTGGATTTTCAATGACAACAAGAAATAAATATGTGAACACGATAGAAAATTGCACAATAGCACGAATCAATTAATTGTTTGTAAATTGGTTTTAAATGGCCATTTAAAACTTAATCGATTGATTAGAACGCAGTTTGTGGTTGTCATAATAAGTTAAATAAAAATCAAAACTTAAATTATTATTATTATTTTTAAACTAAATAATGCATTTTGCACTTAGAAAATACACTTTTTGACTTAAACAAGCATTAAAAACAGTCTACTTTAGCAGGTTTGCATTTAAAATCCGCACACGATGGACATTCTTTTAAATCTAACCTCAACTTTATTTTTTTTAGAACGTATAAATCAGCTAACAATAAATAACGAGCCACGTCCTTAACAAATTACGTCATTGAATGCAAAAATCGAAACCAGCCACACTTTTTACACAGGCGTTGACCCCTGCATTATTAACTGCGGTCACAGCCATTGATTTACTGACCAAAAAAAAAAAAAAAACGTATATAAATATATATATATATATATGTATGTTATATGTGTATTGATGATACTATAACTTTTTATAGTGTATTAAAATGTAAATCCTATTCGTAAAGCTCACTTTCTCCCTCTTTGGCATCTTCTAAGAGCAAAATTAATCGATTCGAATTAAAATTCCATGCGGATTGCTGGTGCAAATCCCCCTCACTTCCAATTGACAAACATCTCATTAAAAATACATAACCGACATTTGATCGGAATTTACACATGATAATAGGCCTTTTGATTTATAACATGCATTAAATTTCCCGCTTCCCTCCTTATACATACAAATAAATGCCAATATGAGGGGCGATGGAAAGTGGCTCTCCTATCTCGACTCACAGCTCATCATCCATAACGCCCCTTTTTATCAATTCCCTGAGCAAAACTCTATTTTGCTATATCCATCATTCAAATTCCCTCAACCACACAAATCCTGCAGTAACAAACTGAATAAACTTGTTTTTTCTCCCCCTCTGTTTTTTTTTTTTTATTTTTATAAATGTAGAAAACTATAATGGCCAAGAAGGCAAACAGCAGAACCTAGACAACGAGAGAAAAATATTTCTTCCAGACAAGGAGATCATGACCCAAGGAAATGCAGTGGAACTGAATTATGACCCCTCTCTCACAAGAAGATTCCATCCTGTGCACACTCCCACTAGGAGCACTGATAATATCCAAGGTAGGGAACTATAACTAAACTCTTAAAGGACAAATGCAATGGTTTCTTAGAATTGTTCTTGTCGTTTTACAACTTTCGCTTTATTTACATCATGTCCCGCTAGTGTTTATAAAAGATGCCGCTGATAGAACGACCGCGCTCTGTTGGCAGAACCTACATTTCCACCGAAATAATAGATACTCGCATATAATAAAAATACATTTAAGCACCTTGAGCTAAAAATATCAGATAACCCTTGTCATAATTGAAAAAAAAAATGTTTTTTATAATTTTCAGCCTTCATAGGAAGCACCTAGCGCCCTTCCGCGTCTAGCATTCTTCAGCGCCCGTCACTGCAGCCCTTGTAGGGGCCGTTATAACTGGAGCGGAATGCATAAGCGCGGAATTTAAAAATGACATGGACCCTAACAATGCCGCGAAATTCAGCTCTAGTGAATATTTGTTTTCTTGTTTTTTAATAAAGTACAAAATTTGATTCAGAAGCGCGGAATTCGAATTCCACGCTTCTGCATTCCGCTCCACTGACGTCAGACCCCTTGTAGCTAATGTTGCGTTTGGATTGGAATTTTTAAAATATCCCACCCAATCCAAAAAATTTCAAATGGACAAATAAATTTTGCAGTCCAATCAAAAAAAAATTTGTGACCCATTCAATCCAATCCTCATTCAATCCAAACCGGCTGCTGATTGCGTATGTAGCAATTAATACGTACCGATTCAATCCGAATTCGGTTTGGATAAGATTAAATTAGATTCAGCCACAACCTTAACTTGTAACCCAGAAGTTAAGATGGAAAGCACTTTCAGTGCGCCCGTTCTCTACCAGATATCCGCACTCAATTAGAGACCCGTGCTAAAATTACACAGATTGGCTTTCCACCCGTATTATATTCATTTTAGTCCGTTTATGTTACCATTGTGTTGCTACGACATTGCTCGCAGAGATTGCGGTCATGTTTCGCTTTGTTATTTTGTTTTAGTTGTTGCCATGCATTCCATAATTCATAGGCACCGGCCTGTGGGCTCCACATCTTTTAAATCCCCCAGATCCTAGTAGAATATTCGCGAGTAGTCGAGTAAAAGCTTCAAGAACACCGACGAGTACTATACCCGACGTCTTAGACGTCTTCAGAGATAATTTGCGAGGTGGGTTCCGAGATTTAGACTGCCAAGGGGCCTCCACAGGGTTTAACCTGCACTGCTTTGTTCAATGATTTGGGAGATCAAGCATTTTTCTCTTCACAGACAGCAGTAGCTTTCATCAGCCAATAACAACAATTTTAATCTAGAAAATAAAACATTTGAAAAATAATTAATTTAGCTATAGAATTCAAATTTCCTGATTGCATTTATTAAAAACCATTGCTTCTGTCCTTCAAAAGAACATTTCTTTTAATTAAAAAAAAATTATATATATTGATAATAAAAAATATATAAAAAAAAATAAAAACTGTGCATGAAAATGGCGCACACCTTGATTAAAAGCATCGACTGCCAAATGATGATGCAAACTGGTATTTTTCAATCTAATTTAATTCGCATTTCTCTGATCGTGCAGGTAAGCCGACAATTAAAATCGATCCAAAAAATGGCGTCATTTGGCAGGGCAAACACGTTTTCACACAATTTTCTCCTTCTTTTAATCACAAATTAATTCTCACCCTCACACATTTTGCTTTGCTCTTTTCCCTTTTCCTTCAACACGTATAATCATTTCTAGCTGTGTTGTACACCTTGTAAATTCGTTCCGTTTTTTTAGTTTTATTTTTTTTATTTTTTTTTTATTTCCTATTCCGACTCGTGGGTCTTTCTCCTTTAGGATACAACCACTCCTATATCCAGCCCTTAGGGGGGCGCAGCGGACGGAATTACCAAGATTACGCCTCCTACTGGCAAGAAAGGAAAAGAAGAAACTACTAGAAGACAAAAATGAACAAAAAAATGGGATTTTTATGGTTGTCCCGAGAATGAGTTTTCAAATCGGGACAAAAAAGAGAGAAAAAAATGGAGACAAGTTTTAAATGCTCAACGCTGAAATGGATCTGGATTGTGTTGAAGTGCCGAATGTTGATGATTTTAGTGAAAAAAAAGTGTAAAAAAAAAAATTTAATGGAAAAAAATTACCAAAAAAAAAAAAAAAAATGTATTTCAATCATCTCTTTCATTTCTACTGAAAATATTATTTTTGATTAAAAACCGCAATGAAATTAATTTTTTTTTTAAATTCTTTTCAAAAAAGAAATATATATATTATACGTTTTCAGTAGAAAAAGAAAAAAAAAATTTCCCGCAAAGTCTCTGGTGTTGATAAAATATGAGACATGTTGAAAAGAACTTGTAATTTCATGATAAATCATTAATTTTGTATAAATATATTGTTATTTATCTCGAAACAACACTTAAAGTGCAAGGAAACACAAACCGTACAATTTGTACGGAAATTGTTAAAAATCAACCCAAATTCCAATTATAATTGATATTTTTACATCTCATTTCAGTCTAACTAATGCCAAATCACTAATTTTGCACAAATTTATCACAAAAACACAAGTAAACACAATTCCTACAAATCGACGGAAATTGTCTCTCATAAATGCCGTTCAAGGTCTATCATTCCCGGCAGACATAAAACCAAATTGCGTACAAATTAAACAATTTAATTTTTTAATTTTTTTTAACAAAAAAAAAAAAAAAAAAAAAAAAATTAAACTGTGCTTGCAGACATCAAAATATTTGAATACGCTAATTGGCAAAAAGGAAAAAAGTGTGAAAAACCGTTAAATCCTTAATTCAACTATTGCAATTTAGCCAAAAGAAAAGAAAAGTTCACTTATTCTACTCGGATAAGATCAGTAATTAGAAAATGGAATCCTTCGTACAAACACAGTTCAAACTTCACTGAAAGACCCTTATCTCCAATGTAAACACACATCTCCGTCCGAAATGATCACACAAATTACATTCTTGTTAAGTATCAGTCGACTTAATTTTCTTCTATTTCTACACTATCTCTTTAAAAAGCCCAAAAAAACTTTGATACAATTAACAGTAATTACATTATTTCTCTTTCTTTTCCCCTCTCCTTTTTTATTTCTATTATTTTTATTTCCTCATATAGGATTTCCCGACGACATTTGCCCGTATGCCACTTTTAGTCTGGAAGATTGTCGTGTGGTGGACGGCCAGGACTCCCAAGAGGTCCCTTTGCGTCTCTTCACCCGTCAAGATTCGTGTGACCGATACAGGCAAACAAACCACTACGGAGGCTCGGTAAGCGAATAAACACTTTCTGCTAATATTGATCAAAATCCAATGCCATCATCCACTTATGGCTTAAAGGGAATCAGCTCTTTGACAAAATAAACTTTCCTGCAGTACAGCTGTTTTAAGTTTTACTTTCCTGCAATACAGCTGTTTTAAGTTTTACTTTCCTGCAGCACAGCTGTTGTTTTACTTTCCTGCAGTACAGCTGTTTTAAGTTTTATTCTCCTGCAATACAGCTGTTTTGAGTTTTTCCAACAGGGACACACAAATGTCGATCTGGTAATACTGAACTGCAATCTCTCAAGAACAGAACTGATTCTCAATTCACTAGGTGCATTCCAAAATGACAAAATACAGAATACGCATAAGTAATTAATTTATAAAAACATTCAATATTCTTGTATGAACTGTGCTGTTTACAGCAAGTAAGATAAAGGCAACTCGCGAGTGACGATCGGAATAAAAATGCGTTTATAGATTTAAAAGAAAGTAAAACACAAACAAATAACGATAATTCGATATCAAATAAATTAAATTCGTTAATATCAAATTACCGTTTGTTGTTTATGTTTTTTAAATCTATAAGCACATTTTCATACCGATCGTCACTCTTGAGTGGCCTTCATATTGACAACTCTTGCTTTAAACAGCACGTTCTTAAAAATTAATTATTTACGTTATTATTCTGTATTTTCTAAAATCAGATGTAGAATAACAAATTCGTAACTGAACAAATAAACTTGATCAAACTCGGAAAAAACAAATGAAACAAAATGCTTAAATGACTCAGACATTTATTGCCATTATTGCCATTCCTAAATCTTGGCCAAAACAAACTAGGCACACCACAGACCAAGCACAACACAAAACCATACAACTGAGTTTTGGAATGCACCTACTGTATAATTATTCGGAATTGTTCTCTTGTTTTTGATGCTGTTTGAATGATAAATCAAGTAAATGAACCCATAGCCATGTTTTAGAATTTGGGTAGACTGATTTTAGTATATAGTAATTACACAAGTAACACCACAAAAAGTATGGCTTCACTCTACAGTAGGTGAGTAAACATTTGAGTATGGAGTACAGACACTCCAAGTGAATGTCAGTAGCCTCTTTAGTGTGGTCAAGGTATTAGACAGTTAACCACTCTTCCAGAGTCAAGAAACCGCACCACGACGAATGTCATTGAATCTTAATGATTTTTCACGCCATGCCCCCTAGGGGCGAACCAAAAGAAAGTTTATTTTTATTTTTGTGACTATTTCAAATTGGTGTACCTTTTTTTAGTAATTCAAAATGAATGCCAAAAAGTACGAGAACTCATTTGTTATGATTACTGTATGTGGGAACTAACAGCACCATCTGCCTGAACCAAAACATTTTCTCATGTCAATAGACGTATTTCCTTGAAAAAAATCTCTTTATAATGCTACATCAGGAAGCTTTCTCTCAAGAAAATAAAACTAACTATAAATTAATAAAAACACAATATAATTGGTCTAGTTAAGTGTAAAATGTAATGCATTTTGATAGTAAAACTTAAGTAATCTTTATAATAATATAATCAACTATCTCAATGGAAATTTTCACTAAGGCTTAGTTATTGTAAATGGAATTGAATGCTAAAGAAACAAGTTGGAAAGAATTGCAATCGATTGGGATTGGTAGTCAGTAATTTACTTATCCACTCATTACTTATTTATTATCAAAGTCAAAAGATTAAACTTGTTGAGATTCAAAAAGGATTTAAAGCTAAGTTCAAATGAATGCGTTAACACATGCATCACACACAAATTTTGCTTTGTGATGATGAGTTGCATGTAAACTTCTCAGTAGTAGTAAATACCAAGCGCGCCAAGTAATGGTCGAACAATTAAGTCCGCACAAATCTTATCTGACAAAAAGATCTAATTATGACCATAACTCAAGTACAAGGTGTATTTTAAGAAAAAATTTACGGATAGAAAATCAAACATGATCAAAATGCCATCAGGATTTCTTTGTAAAACCCAGCAACAGGTGGCGAAAAGAACCACGTTAAGATTTTCGAAATAATGAATCCAGCCACCAATCCGAAGGCAATTGGGATTTGTTACGCGCTTCATGATTGGTCGGATCAACCATGTCATTTTTGTAACGCCCTCCTCATTGGTTGTCAAAGTTACATAGAACATTGTCAAAGCTAGTGGCAAAGTATCTGCATCACCTACACACTGAAATGTTTTAACTTCAACTCATTGTGACTTTGTGCTCAATCAAGATGGGTGTCTTCTGCTGCACTCCATGAGAAAATATTTCCAGTATATTTCATTTAAAACAAACAATCTTAAAAATTTAATGTGAATCTGAAACAGCATAAACTGTAATTTCCAATTACATTTTACAAGCTTTGGCATTTATTTTATATTAAGATGAATCTCATATTTGATGTTGTTTTGTTCACAAATATTCAATTTAACTCGCCCACCCAGCCTACCATAGTTACTAATATAAACAAATGGGTACTGCACGTAATAGATTATATGACGAAAATTATTTTAAAAAAATAAAAATAAATAAACATTTTTTACAATAATCTCTGTACCTGTCATATTGATTGCCATGAATGCAATTTGCAACCTCAAATATATTTTTTCTCATTACACTACACAAACATGACACATGACATATTAATCAGTCAAGATTACAGTGGAAAATAGATTAGAAAAAGCAAAAAAAGAATAAAAATAAAAGTTGATTCAATTAGAACTTTTCAAATTCCCGTCTTGCTGTCGACTTGATTCAATTATGTGATTCTGAAACTAAGTCAGCTTAAAACTGCACCTGCATCAGCAACGAGCAAATGGAGTTTAATATTTGTGAGTAGGAGCAAATGCGTCCATTATTGCTCGAGTTAATTACTTATTTAAATGCCACTCTCCAATTTGACTAACCCCAGCGTCTTAATCGGGAACCTCTTCCTCGTTATTTGCATTCAACGAGCAAAATTCTTTGCCGACACGGCAAACCTCAATCTAACCTCGAGCAACATTTCAAGCATTCGCGTATTACTTAACGCCTGATTAGCAAACTTCACTTGCCATTTACCATTTCCTCTGACTGCATTTCGTGTTATTACTCAAACCTACCCAACCATCAAATCTATACAGTTTCCCCCGTGGCTTTGGAATGTTTGGTATGCATTGCTCTTGCTCCTGCGAGACTTGCTCCAACGACTTACGACCAGTTCCCAGCAAATAATTCAATAAACCTCAACCAACACAAAACACATCTTTAAATTCCATTTCAAACCCCGCATCATGTGTGTGCAATGACAGAAAAATTTCAAATTTCACTTCGAGTTGACGCCATCTTGGGACTTGGAAGTTGGGTTTAGACCACGCAAGGAATTGCAGTTAAAGGTCAAATTAGATTACAACATCCACAACAGAGTTGCTTTGCAATATTTATATTATTAAAGGACACCTGCTATGTAAGTTTCACGTCTCAGATATATTGCCTTTCAGTCTGGTTGTCTTCAGGTGGAACGTACAAGGCACTGTTGTGAGTAGCGGGTGGACACAGTGTGGTTAGAGAAGACCCCCACAATGCTGGACCCACGCACACTATAGAAAATAACTCTAAATAGAGCTGGCCTTCTCCAAGACGAGGCCCGAATGCTATTAGAATTGTGAGGCCCCTTCTCTGTAGCAATTTCACTAACAATTTATAAACAATTGACGGGTCTTCTCCATAAGAGACACAAAACGCAAATAATTTGGCCCCCTACAACTCTGAATAATAATAATAATAATAATAATAAAAATAAAATAAAATAAACAAAAAATTTGTATTTAAGAAAACTCGTTTTCGGTTGTGTTTTTTTTTTTTTTTTTTTTTTTTTTTTGTTTTTTTTTTTTTTTTTTTTTTTTTTTTTTTTTTTTTTTTTTTTTTTTTTTTTCTGGTTTTATTTTTATGGAGCTCAATGCATAGCCCGCAGCCTGGATAGTCTTGCACCCGCTGCACCCCTCCTTGTGACCAGCCCTGACTCTAAGACCCACTAAATTTAGATTATTTGGCCTTTATTCTTTTTGTCTAAAGGTCACTGTCCTTAAAGTGCATTTCCCAATGCTTGGGTCGCATCACTTCACATTGTAGCTTATACAAAAGCAAGCCGTTGCAATATGTAATTGCTAAAACTAAGATGGAATTACCCATATTGTTCAAAAATACATTGCAATGTATTGTAAAACGTATAGCATTTTGCACGAATACATTTCGTAATACCTTTTTAATCGCAATTACTTTATAAATGATAATACACCATTGTAGAATGTGTTATTAAATGCATCCTAAAAAACGAAAATTGTGTTTTTAAATTACTATAGTTTTATAATTGCAAAAGCATTGTAAAATACGTCTTACATCTTACATGATTTGAGGAGAAGGATTTTAAGAGTATGCCGTATGGTATTATTAATAGCTTACGATGCAATTTTTAAAGTAATTTTAAGAGACCAATTTATGTATAAATAGACAAAGATGCATTCAACTAGCCTTAAGTATGCCAATTTCCAACAGTAATGGGTCCCTTGAGACGGCTTTAGGTGTAGATCCAAGGACTGCCGTTTAGAGTGGCACTTCTAGGGGGTTGGTAAAAACTAATCTGTAAAAAAAAATAATAACAATATAAAATTAAGATCTATTTTATTATTAATCACAAGTTACGCTGAAATAACTGTCTAAATTGATCAAGAACACTAAAATAATGTCTAAATTAATCAAGAACACTAAAATAAATGTCTAAATTGATCAAAAACACTAAAATAAATGTCTAAATTGATCAAAAATACTAAAATAAATGTCTAAATTGATCAAAAACACTAAAATAAAAGTCTGAATTGATCAAGAACACTAAAATAAATGTTTAAATTGACCAAACCGATTAAATTAAAAATCTAAATTGAAGGTTTCTGTCAGCGCATTTACGATAATAACTGTTTGCTATGATTTAAATAAACTAGCTGCAATAAACAGAAAGAAAAAATGTAAAACTACGATTATTGGATTAATTCCACGTATAATTGATTCGAATTTGCGTTGCACGGAAGAGGAACCCTAGAATTAAGACGTGTTTACTGGAATAATCGGCAGGGGAATTCCAGTCGCAAAAGTGCAACGCCAAGTAACATCTTTTGACGTAAAGTGGATGTGGACTGTTAGCTTGAAAAGCTCTCAAAATTCAACAACCCCTTACTAAATCCCTCTTTAAACTTAATTGTGCATGAGAAATTTGGATACACGAGCAAAATCCATCGCTTCCTGCTTAAGGAAAACTCCCTGTCGACCCTTAATGGCACATCTGCTTTGACTTAATTTTTCCCAAACTGCTATTTTCTCTTAGGTGCATCCACACGAGAAATCTCGGTAGCATCATTACACTATCATAACATCCATTTTTACATTGTGTACCACTTGAGGGAGTTTCTTTTAAATAACCTTTCTTGATTCACTTACACGACATGTTCTTCGATGTTCTTTTCAAATTTCTCTATTCTCACGTTTTTTTTTTTTTTTTAGGTTAAATCGGATACCTACGCTCGAATCAAGAGGCATAACCAAATTCAAAACGAGAAGCTATCAACCAATCAACGTAAATATTATTACTACTGTCCAACTTCATTATTGCAAATTGCCAACTGGTTGCTATGGGGTTTCCACTGTAAGAGAAAGCCGGAACAAATTACCAAGCCCAACTACATTGAACATGCTTTCTTTTTTTAAATCTTTATGTAGTTTCCTCTCTGATTTTCGCGAAGGACTTTACTCCCGAAATAATCGATGTACGTCACACGACGTAACTTTAAATCCCAAAAATCTAACCCCAAATCGTCATCGTCACAAGTGCATGTTTGATTTTGACACCAGTTATTCTTTTAATTTTTTTTTTGGGAGTGCATCAATAAAAATTCGGTGTAAAGACTTTTAGCCGGTCTACCCGTGCTAAAAAAAAATTCATCCTGCCAGTCTTGCTCGTTGGATTCGATGTAATGGAGTTGGACTGTATTATACTAAAAACGTCTTTGCGTCACATTCTAAAAGGATAAGTGACTTATTTTTCCGTGAAACTAAATTTGACACGGTTAAGTGTAAAACTACAATGCGTTTAGCTATCCCCTTACACTTCCTTAAATGTCCTTTAAAAAGTGGAGTGATGATAACCTCGTTATGGCTTCTAGTCAGTAACATCAGGTATCTGAAGACTTGTTTTTTCCTTTTCTAGAGTTACTTAAGCTACACTGCGTTTATTTACTCATTGCTAATGTTCTTTTATTTTTGGTGTCAATTAAGTTCACTCAGTTATACATCACTTTCGTTTAAGAAAGCGAAGTGGTTTCACCTAATACGAATTGAAAACCTTTGATGCAAATTTTCATTTCGTAAAAAGATAGACAGGGCTGTCCTTGTGGTTTTTCTGACAGCTGGCAGTTGTAATCACAAGATCAGAAGTAGAGTCAAAGAAAACAAAAAACAAGATTGACTTCATTTTGTATAAACAAGAGCAACAATTCAAAGCATACAGCAACATAACAACAATGCAACATTAGCAGATGCCGTCTATGGTCATATAATAAACTTATAATAACAGATTTGCTTACAGTCCTACATTTAAGCGCCCTCGCCTAAATATATTGGGTGCCCCGCGCACCTAGCCATAATTGAAAAGAAAATCATTATGATTTTTAGACTTTTCAAAGTAGGTGCCTAGCGCCCTTTGGTGGCCCTGAGGATAGATAGCAATTCAAAAACGACTAAATACCTACATAAATTAGAGATGTGTTTCGAAGAAACGTCGTACTAGGTACCTGAATGCAACAACGAAAATTCTAGTTTCGAAGAATCTCTATTGGCAACTACCCCACATCTTCTAATTATCTGTAGACCGTGTGGGCTTCCGATTGCACAAGGGAATTTAAAACAAATAATGAGAAAGTGAAGATAAAAATGAAGAAAATCAGTATTATCGCGTGAACCTCCAAGGTAGTATATTTTTCGCATTTGTAACAATGATTTAATAGCTGCGGATAATAGCCAATGAGAGTTTGTCATAAGTTTTATAAAGCAGTGAGTGTCATTACCATCTCTGTTGCTATGTAAATAATATAATATTTGAAAATATGATGAATGCTTCAATGTAGCAGTTGTATGGGTGTCCGCAAACTACACTAGCACTGCACGACCAACCAAAATTGGTAAATACCATCTAATTAAATTTCGAAGCCAGATTATTTTGAGATTCATATTCAAAATTTTTTTTCCCATAATACCGTTCTGCAGTTTCCCTTTTTCCAAGCAATTAATTCAATTGGTCCAAATCCACAGAAGCTTTTCAATCGAACTCCAAATTCCGTTTGGCAATTACCTTGTAATGTGGTTGCACAATTAAATGTACGAGCACACACAACCCTTCCCCTCCGTCCAAATTAAGTTGCATTCTAATCAAAGAGTCTTTAATTGCTACGACGACCTTTCGCAAGTCAATTTATTGTCCATAGTAAAACTCGACCTGCACGCCAGCAATTAACATATTTTCACCTTTCATTTCTCCCTTTGTAGATGACTTCATAGAAAACCGAGATGTGCAATCCGATGCACCGCGAACCAACAGCAACAAAAGACGGGAAAAGCGGCCAAGAAAAAATTCCTCCAACAGAAATAAGCCTTCGTCGGCCGAATATGACAGCGTGCTAAGCGACAGTGAGGGGTCGGAGCCGGAATTGGCCACTTACTATCCTAATTCAATAAGCCATGAAAACAGAAACAGAGGTAAGGCTTGCCAACATTAATCCGTTAAAGTAAAAGAGGCCATGTCATTTGGCGCAAAAAATCAGAACCGCAGTTGGATCTACCGCATCTAAATTTATTGGGTCTTGATCTGCTGGGTCCAAATTTAGAGCGTCTCAATCTCAGCGTAACACTAACCTAACCTAACCTAACCTAAACTAAACTAAACTTACCAAATTTTACAATTTACAAAATTGTAAAATAAAGTCGATAATTCGATCACGCTTTCGCGGTAATCGCTGTAGATTGTGGCGCGCTATATTGAAACGCAATATGCTGTGACACAATAGATCCTGAATGCGGTAGATCTAAATCCTAGATGCAGTAGATCTAAATCCTAGATGCGGTAGATCTAAATCCTAGATGCGGTAGATCTAAATCCTAGATGCGGTAGATCTAAATCCTAGATGCTGTAGATCTAAATCCTAGATGCGGTAGATCTAAATCCTAGATGCGGTAGATCCTGAACGTGGTAGATCTAAATCCTAAATGCGGTAGATCCTAAACGCGGTAGATCTAAATCCTAGATGCGGTAGATCCAGGACGCAGTATGTTTAGTCGCGATAGACACGCGTGCCCATAAAGGGCCCTAAATTCAGCATTTCCTACTCATAAACCAAACTTCCTTATTCCTTATGCCAGATTATCATTAAAAACCCTCGTTGAGTATTTGTGGTTGAAAAAAAAACGGCTTGTACCACAGGGGATTGACATGCTAGGAATTGAACCCAAATCCCCTGTTTGTCGGACAGGTGCTCTACCAACTAAATAACCCCAGAATCCAAGAGAATCACAAACTAAAACATCTCTCTTGAGGGTTGAAACCACTGATACTCATAGTACAAAGCACTATTAGTGGATAGATAAAATCCAACTAGCTTTTCTAAAACAAAACAAAAAACATTTATTTATTCATCGAAATGATGGCACCATCAATGTTGATTTGATATTGGAAAAGTTAATTTGCATAGGGGACTCAAGATTTCGACTTCTTAAGGGCCTCCACAGGGTTTAATCTGGCATTGGACCCAACCGTGCATTCGCATTCACAACTGGGAAAACCATTTCTTATCTTTCTTAGATTCAAGCATCCTAGTGCGCACCACAATAAACGACACATCTTTAATCATCAAGTTATATCCTTACACCAAAATCCATATTTACTCATTAGCTGGATTTCTAGTTGGACAATATCCCAAGTCTAGAACTAGCAATTCCCTTGATATCCATATAAAAGCTATCGCGTACAATACAGACTGCAAACATCACTAGAATATTAAAAGCTAGTAGCCTCTGCTTTCCACTGCATTTCTCAAACATTTTCAGCATTTGAGTAGATTGGAAACGTCCAGTTGGCATCTACAATACTGAGTTCATGACATCTTTTGTTTGACATCTGGGTATGTCGGAAACAGAGCTGCCACAAGACAAACGCACCACACGCAAACAATTTTGATGCGCCCCAAAAAAGGCTGCTTGAAGGTTCAATGCCATCCTATGTGCATTCGTGATGCTTAATCTAACCTAAAACTTAGCCTAATCCACAGAGACTCCTTTAGTTTGGCACCCCAAGCAACTGCTTCCTCCGCTTGCACCTAGAGGCGTAGTAGCTATGATTTTATCACCCTTGGCAAATTCATTTTTAGCGTTCTTTTAAAATTTGATTTTCGGATGTTTTCCCCAGTGCTTAAATTCATTCTTGTTAATTTATGACGCTAACCGTTACCGTCAGCGCCCCCTATACTTGAATAAACGCTTTTATGTTAATCCAAATTCCAAGATCATTGACTCACTTCATTGCTCCCAATTAGCAAATTCATAAGTTCGAAGAATACATTAGTTTTGTAACTATTTTAAATTAAAGATAGCTAAGTGTCGCAGATGTGAAACTGGCACTCTTGGCAACAGCTCCAAAGCCATACTGTGCCTACACAACTGCTTGTACCTAGTGGCAGCCCTGGTGGGAGACAATATTATTATTACTCGTTGTTATTTGGAGAGGAAACGGGAGATGTCTGACTCTTAGGTCTACCTCAAACACAGTGATCTTATTATACACTATCTCTACATAGCAGCCTATAGTGCCTATAGGCACTTTCCAGATGTCTACCAACAAGGTCAAGGGAGTGGGGTTTGAGTACAAGAATATTTATATTTTTAACATTACTTAGACACAGAAATCAATTTTTCCACTTATTTTAGTAATCATCCACACTTCACCGGCTATAAAATACATCAAACAAAGACTAATGTACAGTTTGAAATTGGAATTAAGATTAGGTTCTCTCATGAGCGAATTAATCTAGCTCGTTCGATTCTATGGGAGTGCTGAATCCTATTGCGAAAATCAGATAAACGGTGCCTAGTTACATTCCCATAAGATTTTAATCCTTACTTTTGTGGCTTATCTTCTACTGTAGTGCCGGATTTGATTTACCACACCACTGATTCCAGTTCGTCCAACCCGTCGTCGCCAGACGAGAATAGGCCGACGCGTGTGCCCCTGCATAGGTCCTATGGACCACCTAATGCCGTCCTACCTATAACTAATAGAGATCATTGGTGAGTTTTCTTTAATCACAACTAGGAAATCTGAACATTTTCTAACATATTGTTCAAATTATTTCTCCATGATGTTCCGACAAGAATTAATTTAATTTTTTAACAACATGAATGTCCGCATTTCCTGGTCACTTCATTTTCATTTTAAATGTGTGCGACCAGTGGAGCAGTTTTCCGCTTAAATAGTTTATCCAATCAAAACCAACAAAAACCATGGAATTTCACTATTTACTACTTTTACACAACATACATAATGTAAATATGCATCTTTAAAACATATTTTACCGAAAATACGCGCAAAGAATTTAATATAGTGTCATCATTCTGTGCTGTAAAATCAATACGATAAAGAGAAAGTGGTACCAGGTTTGTTTACACACGCAATAAGACCAATCCGTTGAGTTCCCACTTTTTTCCAACCTGGCGAATCATCATGTGAACTTTATTGGCCTCCATTTTATTCCCATAAGAAGACTTGAGACTTTTCTGCCATTTCTATTTACCAGCCAATAAAAAGTGCCCCGCTTAGCACTTGGCACTTTTCAGATAGACTCTCTCCCTTTAATGCAATTTAACATCAAATGTGAACTAAATTTTTCCCCAACCGGAATCCTAACTGGTTATCAGCCAAGTCGTTAAAACCATTAAACCGCATTTCTCGACTGTGTGTGTGTGTACAAACTGAGTATTTGTACAGTCCATTTTATTGACTTATTATTTTCAACCTAAGTACCAACACTGCCTTAATCCCAATTTTAAAGGTTTTTTATACCAGACAAGGGCCATCAAAAGCTTACAGCCTGTTCGGAGATTTCGGCCGAGGCAGGAGCAATCTGCAGACCAATCTTGCATTTGCATAATAGGAAATGGAAAACGACAGCAAAGTCGATCCAGTTTATGTGCTTGTTGTTATACGGCCTGGGAACATTGGTATTGTATCATAAACAGATAATCTGGACACTTCTGTAAACATGGTTCGATGTCTCCGGAGCATTTCCATAGCTAGACTTCACTGCATGACACTGCGCGCTTTTTACTACATCGTTTATTTGTTATTCATACAATTAATATTTTGCTTCATATCTTAGGAAAATTTAAAATTCCCTCAACTTTATTATTCATCCCACGCACACTTAGGGCATCTTTCAGTCACAGGCCAAAGGAACTCGAATTCCAAATCTAATTAAGATAAAGCATTGCTGCGGTTGAAATTCAGACTCGATGTTGACAAAATGAAATTAAAATTTCTTTTTGATCTTAAGAATCAAAAATCTAAACCAACATTAACATTCCCCAAATTCTGTAAATGTATACATAATTTCACCATTAAGTCAAACAAGCCAAAATTATCGCTTTGCTTTGACAGTCCAAAGAATTCCGATAAAAAGTGTGAAAAACGAGCACTGGTTGGATTCAAACATTAAACTTAGATCTGTTGTGCAGAAATGGGAAAAATTACATTTGTTGTTATTCTTAACTTAGCAACGTGTGTGCAACAATAACTACATGGCACATAAGCTGGCATAACATTATCACATTGATAACAGCTACATCTGTACTCAGCAATGCGCAATTCTCACAAAAAGTACATTTGAAATCAATATTACATAGGTTTACTAAAAAATAATAAACCAAAACATAGCACGGATTTTTTAATCCAATGAAAATTTAAACCATAATAAATAATATACTACTAATAATAATAATAACGTAAAACGTAAGTTTTAGAACATCTTCAAACGATACCGCCATCTCACAAACTGCTACTTTTTCCTCCATTTTTTTCAAAGAGGAAACTGGAATTACGACCCTTGAGGGAGCACTAGCATTCCGTTCCGGTGCTGGTGCTTTGTGCCTCAGCATTGGACGATATTTTTTTTATTTGCTTCTAATGAGAAAAAGGCATCGAGGAGACGTGTCAGGGAACCAGGCAATGGCAATCAAGCGCATCCTGCTCCGGGGAGAAAATGGTTTTACGACTTGATATCGATCTTAGAGAAGCTAGAGAGAAAAGCCCCGCTTTTGATAAATTGTATTCCACTTGTTGACTATTTTTTTTTTTTTTTTCTCCCAAGATCAAAACATCAGAAGAACAGTTTCAATTTCTCATTTTTCTTGGGTTGTGGTTCTGAATTTAAAATTTAACCTATTTTAAAGTGAAGTCTAAGCTTAGTTCAACTTTGTTACCGCAATATCAGACCTTTAGGGAATTTAACGTAACAGATTGTAATCCATTTTTTTTAAATTGAATTATTTCCAAATAATAACTCGTTCAAACTGCGCATGTGCAAAGGTTAGAATCATGGGTTGTAACCAAGAAAAAATAACCCTTTCCAGACTATTGTAAATTTAAAAAGTAAAGATTATTGCAAATGGCACCTGATTTGACGATCTACCACCTCAACAGCAATCTAGAAAAACTATAGCTCGTTAGTTTCAAATTGAACCGTGTATACAGTTGAACCTCGTTATAATGAACCGCGATATAACGAAATTTTGTAAAAACGAATTTTTGTTATAACGAATTTTTGTTATAACGAATTTTTGTTATAACGAATTTTTGTTATAACGAATTTTTGT
>JAQFXT010001292.1:0-18835 GCA_034683725.1 Strigamia crassipes | reverse complement strand
ATTTTCTTCTTGAAAATACTTTAGAAATAGTGTGTGATATTTAGTTGCTGCTGGTCTGTCTGTTGGTATAATTTATTGGAAATAGTTGATGAAACAAGAATTTCGTTGGTTTGATGATTTTCGTTGTAACGGCTTTGGACTTCCGGGCAGCAAACCTCGTACTGTGATCGCAAATTTGCGATACTTCATTGGAATCTATTCACCTTTAGCTAAGGTCTTGGGTTTTCCACAGAGGTCACTGTGATGAAATGAACAGTATCCTCGCCGAAAATGGGCTCCGTTGAGCTCTCGTTGCGAATCTTTAACGAGTCACGCAATTGACTCGGGCTTGCTATTAATTTATAGAGCGGCAATCCCAGGCTCTGTGAAACGTGTGAATAACTAACTTTCTAAGTTATTTAGACAGTTGAGTTGTAGATTCACTCAGCTAAGCGCCCATGTCACAGGTTTATCCAAAAATTGTAATTTCCAGGAGAAACAAACAGTAGTGACTTTACAGGGCAAACATTGAGATCCAAACTGAAGTTTTTCCAACTGTTTCCTCGTTGACAGGAAACAGCGTTTCCTGCCTTCATGCGGGCTTGCGTGGCTCCGAGGGAAAAACTCCAGACATCGCCCCTATGCGACGACTTCCCCAAAACTCACCCCTTTCGACACCACCTCTAAAAGGATGGGTTTTGGGGTCGTCACAAGTACTATAGTTTGTTTTTGAGCAAATCACAGTTGCGTTAAATAGTATTGCACCACTGTGTATCCGTTGCTCATGTTGTGCGCGTCTTTGTGCACTTATAGAATACGGCAAATAGTTTCTTTAACCAGAGACATACATCATCCGGACTGCAATGTCATTAATTGTGGGTGAGAAGCTAGCAGCTAAAGGAAGTCATGTGATTGGACTGCAATCTCTATTTACAACTATTTACAACTATTTACAAATATATACAAATGTGCAAACAAATTATTTTCGTCAACTATTTCAAATGGCACTAATTGATATCTTTCAATTTCATAAACTATTCTCATTCGCAATTCAAGCGGAAATGCTAGTAGCATAACTCGCCTGTCGATTAAGTATCTCCTCACAAAATACAAGATTGTTGGACCGCACGAGTCTGTATCCAGTTGACCCATTCTTGGTGGGATCCACTGAACAAATCGTTGCATGGTCACACTTGGTGATCCTATTATTGCTGTGTATATTTGCTGTCATTCTTGGTTTGTTTTAAAATCCATTAAACCGAATGGATCGTAAAGCACAACTTTGGTCGGTGTTCTGGTATTTTCAACTATAATCAATTGGCAGTGGTCCGGCATCGCTAATGGAAATATTCATATTTTTTGCACTGGTGTCAGTCCACCTCCTGCTCGACTCATGATGTGCCAAGCTTCTGGCAATTGTCCTGACATGATAAATTGTGTCATTACGGTGGTATACGCATATACTTGTGGGTAATCATCCATTACGAGTGCTAAATAATAGTCCACGTCAGAATCGTGCACCCAGGACTCTCTTCCAACTTTTAACCTGGCCAGGGCTTCCATTTCAAAAGCCTGGATTGCAAGTCTCCGTCGCACTATCACTTGATGTGGCTCGTAATGTTTATATTTATCGGCATATATTTGTGCGTAATTAGCTTGCGTCGGCGTTAATCCTACTCTATACGCTTGTGGTATCGTCGGTTCCGTTTTGATTTCACTTAAACGCCTAGTATACTTTTTCTCAGCTTTCTTTCCTTCTTCTTTAAGCAATTTCACTCTTTTTGCTGTTTCTTTCTGAATTTCTGCTTTTTTAAGTTCTTTCCTTTTCCTTTAACTTTTCTTTTGCCTTTCTCTTTTCTTTCGGGTCATTTATCTCTCTTTTTCCGATTTATCTGCTAAACTCGATTCACTTCGTTCAAATCTTTGCTTTCGTTCGGTATATGGTTTATCGTATTGTATGATCTGGTGTATAATGTTCCTATCGTCCTTAATATACTCTTCTTGTTCTTCTTCTGGTATCCCACCTTGTGACGATGTCGACCTGGGTTGGGCTATTTCATCAGAAATACCACTTCAGGGGGTTAAGTTCACAAGACCAAGACCTCAACTGACCATTAACCAAAAGCTGAGATATCGGGCTTGCGCAAGTGTAAGAGAGATAAATAAAATAAGACACGTTATTTGACCAAAACATGTACATTATTTATTGGCTGAAAGGGGTAAATTCCACATGAATTACCCCTGGCAATAATATTAGCACTTATATAAAGATTAAGCCTACATTTGGCATTTAAATTAGGACTAAACTAACAATTAGAGCTCGAAGCTTTCAAAAAACTAACAAAACAATTAACAATAAAAGATATATAATAATTACGACCTGTTTTCCATCCTTGTCCTTGATCGATGCGCATCATGGTTTGTTGTTCTCATTGTGATTGTCCAATTGTCTGGTTCCATGTGTGTACTGCAAGACTGGGGCGACTCTCTGAGAGTTCCAAGATCCGGGGAGTATTTGGCCGACTTGACTGCATCGCCACAATACCTTTACCATCGGGCTAAGGAAATTTCCTGTGAATACGAATCTAACTTATTCCCAGTGTAATAATTAGATTCAGTCTGAGTAAATCTTAACATATTTACTTCTGAAAAGAGAAGGTTTTTCTCTAGATTCTGCCGAAACTAGAAATTAAATCATATTTGATTTAACACGCGACTTCATATTGTTTGTAATTGTTGGATTTCTTCAATCCAACTCCACGTGCGCGCTTTGTTCAATTCTTCCAATGTGAACCATGTTGCAATCTAAAGCAAACCTATTTAGGGTTACCAAAACTTACTATTCGAACATTTATTTTCGAGGGGTTAATTCAATTTTTCTGAATTGAATAATTTGGGATGCAAAGGTAAATCTAGTCAGATTTACTAAATACTTACACTTTGCAATTTTACCTGTGAAAATTGGAGTGGAAGCCTATCGCAATTGGCGACTTGGAGAAAAAGATCTTGTCTATTGCCTCGTTCATTTAATTCGACGTGTTGTTAACACTATTACCCGCATGTTTAAGCGGGGACCTGAACTTACGATTAGCAGGTTCAGTATTGGCGGTCGACATTAAACGAAATTGTCAAATCGCCTATGGTACATGTGCGTCAGACAGGCAGGAAACCAGCTGCCGCACTCTGACATATTTAAAAGCTAGATAAGTCCGAAAACCATGCACCCAGCCCATACATTTATAAAAATGTGAACTTGTAATTTTCAATATAAATTTCCAATAAACAAGCCGTGGTTTCTGGTGAAACTTGATCTTTTATACCCGTGAGGGATTAAGATTAATCTGATTCTCCAGTAGGAGCGATTCCTGCTGAAATTCCTCAATCATGGGTTGGGGTTCTGATTTCAACGAATCAGAAGGGGTGGGGGATTATAAGTCAGGTGACTTTTACATTCCCCCTTGATTATGTCACAGGGGAAAATGACTGTTTTTCCCCCTAGTTACTTTAATTTGCATTATCCACTAGTATTGTGAATTCAGTGGAATTCACCTTTATTTACTAACGTATTTTTATTGTTACGAGAAATAATCATTTCTTGTGTAAAGTAATGTTATTTATCAGTACTGTTTTGTATTGTTTTCTTGCTATATCTACAATTTTTACATTTTCATTTACATTTTGCAATTCTAAACTTGTTTCTACATTTTCTATTTCTATATTTTCTCTAACATTATATGGTTTTAACCTTTCAACATTCACAATATCAAGTTTCTGATTTTTCAAATTTATAATTTCATAATTATTTGGTGCTGTACGTCGCACTATTTTATAAGGTCCTACAAACTGTGGCAATAGTTTTCACTTAAACCAATCTTTCTAAAAAGAAATTTTCTTTAAATTTTTACTTTATTTTCACTATTTTTTAATTTAGAGGGGTCCTTTTTGAAGACCGCATCCCCACCACTTTCTTACGCAAAGTGGGGTAATTTTTCTAATTTTCTCTTAAGTTTTTAGGGTCTCTTTTAAAGCACGCATCTCCACCACTTTGTTACCTGTGCACGGGATGAAGCACACATCGCAGCAATTAAAGAATGAAAAGGAGTCTACACAAGGGACGCATGATATAGTGCAAAAAAAGGTACCGCGAATTAAGGTACCGCGAAAAATTATATTGCGAATTGAAACAATCGCAAACCGTAATTGCTGCAAACTGCAAATGCCGCAAATTTTTTTTTTAACACAATAAGCACTAATAATCTTGCCGCCGATGCTACACTGCAATACACCCGTGATTTTTGCGGGTGTGTTTATTTTTTTATAATTATTATTATTATTTTCCTTTTTTATTTTTTGTCTTTCTTTTGTTAAATAACTTTTTTTTCTAGTACACAGGACTATCTTTGCAACTTCCATCCACCCATCCTAGCAAACATCCATTCATTTATTAATTCATTTTATTCATTCATTCATTCATTCATTAACATTGTAAATTAAATTGTAAATTAAAATAAAAAATAAAAACATAAAATAATTTTATTATAATTTTGATTTATTATTTACACTGGGCAGTATAAAGTGTAAGTATAAAGCGCCCGGAAAAGTGCTGTCTGCGTGCAAAAAATGCCGTCTGCGTGCGGAAAAATGCCGTCTGCGCGCGGAAAAAATGCCGATTACACGCAAAACAGTGCCGTATACACATTAAAAAGTACCGTCTGCCTGCACACAAAAAAATAAATTTAAAAAATAAATAATTACTTTGAAAATACTTGAAAACACCGGAAGTTAAAAATCATCAACGTCTACGTTGTAGGGGAAAACGCTGAAATCATCTATTAAACTTGTGTAGACAGAGGTGGAAGCTTCACTGTCCAACTTCTATAGACGATGAGCGCATTTGAGCGCGATGTACGAACTCGAGCGCGATGTACGAACGTGAGCACGAATTAAAACAATGTACGAATGCGAGTACGTGTTGGCAGCGCTCTCACAGTGTCCAAACAGCTTGTTGTAGTGTGTTGTTGCTCATAAATGAGTTAAACAGTATTAGAAAACATAAAATAGATGTTTAATTACCATCTTAGTGTCCTGAGCATGGGAGCAGCCATCTTGGCTCCTTTCAGATACATGACTAGACAAAAGCCTAAAAGATCTGCTAACCTGCAGACCCGAAGACGCTCGTTGAAAGTCTTGGCGTGTTGATAATTCTATTCCCCGCAATTTTGCCAAAAATTGCCACACGTTTGGGTGCGCAAGTTCGATTTGTTTCAGTAGCGTGTCATGAAAACTTTCGACATTGTTGTTTGTTCTTCGCACCAAATCGTAAACAGAAAACCGATCCGCTGTCACTCGACGCAACCAAAAACTTTCAATATAATCCAGAAGACTGTTCATTGAAACTGTTGCAATGTTTTTTTTTGATACGTGAATTGCCTAATGATCTGTACACCAGTGGCCATTGCGTCAACCGGCAACAATGGCACAGCCATGCACATTTTTAGGGCTTTCTTGCACACTACACTATCCTTGTACGCATCAACCAGCCTAAACGTTTGGATTTTCCTCCAGATTGCCCGTGTGAAGTGGAAAAAGCAACCAGCAATTCTGGCATCAGGGAAACAAGTTGAAATGGCATTCTGGATTGCCGTTTCAAAATCAGACGTGACCACTTGTGGATTCAGTGCCGATACCATCTGCTTCACATACAAAAATAGCGCCTTGTATGAAGATTGTGTCCTTTGCAACATCAGTGCATAGACCACCGGAAACACATAGTTGTGGGCTAGTGCGTGGAGCGTGCACAGCTGGTAAAAAACGTTTGGCACAACCTTGAACGTGCCGTCGATTTGCAATCATCGTGTTGCGCCTAATGCGTCTAATAAAGAGTCAGAAAAAATACAATTATAATGCTGCCATCATCCGGACGCAGTGTGGCGCGATAAAACACTGCAGAATCTTCTGTTGATGCTTGCACCGGATACTGCTGCAACAATTCAGCAAAATGTTGTGGTGTATTTGGAATTGGTGGCTGTGCTTGCTTGCGATTATAGGCCATGGATTTTTCAATCGAGCCATATGCGACCAATGCTGCCCCAGATGGATGTTGTCGGCTCTCGTCATCGTAAATTGTATGCGTCGGAATGCTTGTTGTCCCTGCCCTTCGTCTGCAATTACTTTCCAGTACTCTGCGAGGTTTGCGAGAGAATGAGAGGGTTTGGGTTTTGTCGGGGTTTAGGCGGATGTTGTGCTCCTGGTACAAGGCGGTCAGTGTGGACAGGTTGCTGGTGAAGCGGGATTGGGTGCTGTCAGGGTCGGGAGGCGGGGTAATAATAGATAAAAAGTTGTCGTCAACAAAGGAGCGGATAGTGGAGTCAAGGTTGAGTTTGTGTAGGGACGCGGAATGAGAGTCATACATCATTGGGCTGGCAACGGCACCCTGTATGACTCCGAGGGTGGATGGGTGTTCCGTGTGGTAGGAGTCGTCGGTTATGGTGGAGGTGCGGTTGGAGAAATAAGAGCTGATGAGGGCGAGTGGGGAGGGGCCGATTGATTGGTCACTCAGGGCCTGGAGCACGTGGGTCCTGAGGGGGTGTCGAAGGCCTTTGAGCCGTCGGTTTTCGCTAAGAGAAGTATGTGGTGGTTATCGCAAGTTGTGGCCTTCTCGAGTGAGATGAGAAGGAGGGTAGCGCCGGAGCCAGGGCGGGAACTGAATTGGCTACGGGAGAGTGACGCACGATAGTAGGTCGTATTTGCATAATGGTGCAGCAGTCGGCGATTTTACTGAGGGGAGGGAGGGAGGAGATGGGGCGAAAATTGGTGAAGACTGTTTTGTCGCCCTCTTTCCAGATGGGGGTAATGATGGATTTTTTCCATGCGTCGGGGTAGACGCTGGTGTCGATGATAGTGTTAATGATATTGGTAAGGGGGAGGAATAGGGTGGGGAGGATGTGTTTTATGACTACTCCTGGGATTCCGTCACTTGAGAGCGCCGATGCCATATTAGTGTTGTGGGCAGCAATCAGTACGTAGTTCGGGGTGATGTACTCAAATTTAGAGAATTTCGAGTTTCCTGATGACGGGGGGACGAAGGAAGCGGGAGTGGGGGGAGGGGGATTTTTAAAGGGGTTATTACAATAGGTGGCAAATTGGGTATGACTGTCGGCAGTTTAGGATGTGGGGTGGCAGGCTTGGTTAGGCTCCAGAAATTTTTTACAGCCGAGGCTCGGAGACGCTTACTGCGCTTAACTAGCGCTTTGAAGTGGCGGTTTACAAGTATCAGTTTGGATGTGGTGGCTGGGTTGGGTGGGGACGTATGGTAAAGGTAATTTTTGGTTTGGAATAGTTTGGTCAGGTCGTTAGACCACCAAGGTTTTTGATGGCAGTTTCGGAGGCGAGGGGGGGGGGTGGGTTTCAATGAGCGAGGTTATGGTTTGGGTAAGGAATGAGACTTTGAGGTTGGGGTCGAGTGTAGAGAGGAGTGGGTCCCAGTTGATGGCTAACGCTGCATTCTGAAGGCTAGGCCAGTCGCAGTGTCTGAGGGGGGTGTACAGGATGGGGGTAGTGGGTTTGCAGGGATGTGGGACGGTGAGGACTGTGAGTTTGTGGTCAAGGCGGTATATATCGTGGAGGGTCCAAGTTGAGTTGGCAAGGGAGGGGGTGCAAAAGATTTGGTCAAGGAGGCTGGAGTGGATGGGGGTAATCCTGGTAGGGCTGGTAATGATTGGTGTGAGGTCGTTGCAAGAGAAGAAAGAGGAAATGGGATTAGTTTGGTGAAGTGGGAGGAAGTTGAGGTTGAAATCTCCAGCGGCAATGGTGGGGTAGGAGGGGTCTAAATGTTGCGAGATTAGGTCGAACATATGGGATAAGGGGGCGGCGGTATATAACTATGATTTGCAATTTGGAATGGGGGGGGGGAGGGCAAAAGTGGCGAATAGGATTTCAAGGCCGGTGGAGGCGAAGGAAAGGTGGGTTAGAGGGGAGAAGTGGTCAGAATAGTACAGAGCAACGCCTCCGGTTCGCGCCTGGCGGTCGGAACGTAGGATATTGAATCCTGGTATGTAGAGGGTGCAGTCCGGTGTGTCCAGGTTTCAGTGATTGCGAGGAAGGAGGGGCAGTGAATTTGGGTTAGGCCAGTGATGTCGTCAATTTTTGGAAGTAGCGATCGGGCGTTTAGGTGAAGTAAAGTCAGTTTTCGGGTTGGGTAGTCGCATGGCCGGTTAGCCATGCGTGGATGGAAAGGGCGTTTGGGGAGGGTAGTAGGGGGAGACAAAGGTTGGATTTTTTCCGCGGAAGGGTCGGACGACTACATTAGCGGGCCAGAGGGTAGGGGCGAGAAGTGGGGTAATGTCAGTCGAGATGACACGGAGGAAGAAGTTGGTGCTTGTTGTATTGGATTTTGTGAGCCAGCGGGAGCACTGGCGCACTTCAAGTCCCTTGGATTCCATGTAGGCTGCGAGATCGGCGGATGAGATGTCATCTGAAATATTGCCTAAGCAGAGGCACTCGGTTAGGCGGTGGTCGAAGTTGCGGACCGTGTTGATTGGGGAGTCATTCACGGTGCCGATCGAACGCAGTCCGCGTTGCGGCAGTTTCGTAATCTGCGGCGTTGGAGTGGTGGGTGGTGTGGCGGGCCTGGTTGTTGGACGGGCTGCGGCGTTGGCGTATGATTTTTTATCAGGTGGGGGTGTGGTTGACTTAAGGGCGCATGAGATTTCTTCTTGGATTCCGATGATGGCATGAGAGTAAGTGTTCAGTCGTGACATGGCTGAAGAGAGGAGTGATGCGTAGTCCGTGGTGGGATTGGTGGCACCGCCAATGGTGTTAGTTGCGTCGTCACTGAATTGTTCTGTTGAGATTGTATTTGTGGCAGTGTGTTTGGAGAAGGGAGCGGACGTCGGTGGAAAATCGGATAGAAAGTCGGGTTGATAGTAGAGTCGGATGTCGGGTCAGGGTTCGAGACGAAATTCGGGCCGGGTGTAGGGTCAATGTGGGCGGGGTCGTCGTATTTTGGCTGGCCTACATTCGAATTTGTTGGTTTGTCGGTTGCCAAGTTGTTGCGGAGTTGTTGCAAATCATTGCGAGATTGTTGGTTCGTCAGTTTGTCGGTAGAGTCGGGGCACTGCGAGACAGGTTGGGAGTCGGTTTGAAAGTTGGGTCGTCATGTTTTGGTTCGCCTGCGTTCGGAATTGTAGATTTGTTGGTTGCAAAATTGTTGTGTGGTTGTTGCGAATTATTGCGAGATTGTTCTTTTTTCGGTTTATCGGCGGCGAGATCAGTGGTCGGGGCATCGCGGGACGGGTCAGGAGTCTGTTCGAAGGTCGGGTCGGTGATCGGGTCGATGGGGTCGGAGGTCAGTTCGGTCGTTTTCACATTGGCGGTTCGTGGTCGAAAATGCGCAGGGTGTTACGGTGTGTTGCGGTTGTGTTATTTACTATTGAATTATTTACTGTTATGGTTCCGTTGGCAGCGTGGGCCTGGCTAGTGTCGATGGCCACGTGGTCGTCTGGCAACGTGGATATATGGTTACGGAAAAATTGACAAATTTTCCGCGAAAGTAAGTCTGTATTGCTTATTACATGACTTCGCCTTGCCTACGGCAAGAAATACGGCGTCGAGAATGTCGGCAGCTACTGATAATTGGGTTTTCATCGGGAGCGCGTGTGGGATGCGACCAGCGGCGGCCATTTTCAAATTGAGTTTTCACTAATGGCTTCAATTGTTTCTTAGATGATTTTGAAGCACTCTCGACTGCCGGGTGGACGTCACGCACGATGGTTGTTGGTAGCGATTGGAAGAACTTTTTCTCAGACCCTAAATTCTTCTCTCGGGAACCTTTCACGGTTTGGGCTGCTGGTCTGAAGGGGTCGTTCCTGTGAAAATACACGTGCGACGCAATAATGCGTCGGTCTTCGCATGTCAGGCCTAATCTCAAATTCGCGGCACTAAGCTACGTGAAAACGAACTTTGCCAATTTGGTGTGCAAGGCAGAAATAAAGTACACTGATACAGCAAATAAAAAAGCATACCGAATATTTATTCAGCACTAAAAACGTGCAATTACCATTGCACACATCCAACATAAATCATCGCATTGTGAGTTGTCAGACAGGAAGCCACTTTTCACTCTGTCAACTCATTCAAGAACAAATCATACATTACATCATAATTACATCACTAAAACTTATATCAGAACAAATCCCCATAGCTTGTGGAGACTGTTATACAGTAGCTCAGAGGGCACACTTGGAAATTGCAACTTATTTCAAAACACTACACTGCACATGCTCAAAAGGACCATTCGCATTTTACGCGCAGTTATGTAACTTCTGGTAATACTTTCAATATTCTACGGAGACCTCATTCGCACATCACTTACCATAATAAAACATCATCCAAATACGGTATCTCATGCCTGCCATCTGGATATGATGCCGGATTACAACAACATTCGTCCCCGTAAGATGATGATACATCAATCACTTTCTCAAAATAAATGTATTACTTTAGTACACTAAATATTCTGTGGAATATGCTGGGCTTCTAAGCTGTGCTGGTGCCGTTGAATAAGTTGAAACGAATGCCATTTGTATGTGGCCAAATCGTAAACTTTAGGTGGCCGCCATTGCGGTTTATTCAGTACTGCAGCAAAAAACAGGGCTGAGACAAATAGTCTCGATACAGGTACACAATAACTACTACTGTGAGTAGGACAAATCTTAAATTATATATACATAAATGGGGCGTTATACTAGGCGCGACATGACTAGGCGCGATTGTTCAAAAAATCGCGCATATGAATAACCGCGATTACGGAATCGCGTTTATTCATATCGAACATTGTCAATTTTCAAATGTCGCGCCTAGTCATAACTTTCATTTGTTTATATTATGACTAGACGCGATTGTCAAAAGAATCGCGCCTAGTCATACTAACAGTTGTACGCATTTCAAAAGTCGCGCCTAGTCACATGCGGCACATGTGACTAGTATGAATAACCGCGATTACGTAATCGCGGCTATTCATGTCGCGTCTAGTATGCGACACCACATAAATACAGGTATCTTATGATTCGTGGTATACATAACTAACATAGGATAAACACATGAACTGAGTAATCCATGATAATATAATAGATAAGCTATGACGCGTGCATAATAACAGACGACGCACAAATGCTGTAAATAATACATATCAAACACTCTGAAACTAATACATTACAATATCAACTCGTTATCCCTAACAAATGAAACACTTGGAATCGTCTCGTACATGTGCGCTATGGATGCATCACGGCAATGGTTAAATAAACACCTACACTTGTGGTGCACACACGTGATATACCCAACATATTCCCTGACATAACATGTGCATACGCTCCCTCCGTAAAGGCTTTGTGAATATGTCGGCAATATTTACTAATCCTGGAACATGTCGCAATGTAAAGAATTTCTGTTGCAACCAATCACTCAGGAAGTAAAAACGTATTCTAATATGCTTAGTTTTCACGTTCTCTACATCGTTTGATGCGAAACTAAGCGCAAATGCCGAGTCCAGATAAACCATTGGAACATCTGACTTCAAAAACATATTACTCCTCTCATACAGAACATTTAGCCAATGCAGTTCTTTAACGCAATCGACCATGGCCACATATTCTGCCTCCATGGTCGACAGCGCTACCATCTTCTGCTTATGGCAACCCCATGAAAGGGTTGCGCCGCCTAGGAAAACCATAAACCCTCCAAAACTTTTCACTGACTTGCGGTCATTAGTCTACGCGGCGTCGGTGTATCCCCACAACTGGTGCGGCGATCCGGGTTTTCTTTAATAAAACTAATAAAGATATCACCGTTGAAATGCCTTTCGGATTTATATTCACGGCCAATTATATGTCTAGGGATAAAAGGTAATGTTGAAATAACCACACAGTTATTTCAAGGTAACAAAACATAAAAGTTTAATTAAATATAATTAAAATATTTACACAAGATTATCACAGATAATTGAACGAATACTAACGGAATGAAACATGACTAGTATTAAATTAACATGAACACAAAACGAAATAACTACTAATAAACTAACTAACACAAACAATGGAAATGGCGGGCAAACGTCTTGTCTTCGCACCTCGGCTGCACTCACGTTTGATCTTCGGCTCGAATGGTGATGTAGCGCGAATTTAGGAGAGCAACGGCTCGATCACTAAATTCCCCTGAAAATAGTCATAATGAAGCTTTGATAACAATGTTATCAAAGCAGAAGGCTGGGGTCACGATTAGTAATTGTGATTGCAGCAATGGTCTCGAATTTACTCTAAAATATCACCAATCTCAGTCCTAACTGTTTTAGGAGCAAGAAGCGATGATGTGGTTTAGAGTAGTGTAGATTCAAGAGTGAGCCAAAACGGTTTGGCCCACCCCAAAAACCTGCACCAAAAGCTGCGCACATAGCTCAGTTTGGTGCGTCAGGGGATGCAAGCAAACCGTTATGTTGCAATACATTCAACAATGTGCGAACGTGCTCCATAGTATACGATGTATTGTACTGCAACAATAAGATAGTTGGATACAATACATCCGGTCTTGTTCGTGTTGCAAGGAACATCAAACTGCCTTCTAAAGATCTGTATGGGAACTCTGGAATTGGATCCCTCTCCTCTTGCCGTTTATCTAATAGTTGCCCTGGCCTTATGAGTATTTGCCTGCCCTGCTCTTTATCTACATTATACAGGTTTGCCAACTTTCGAATATAAGGCTTTTGATGTAAACATATCACGCCCTCATTTTCCTTGAAAGATACGCCTAACAACATCCGAATTGGTCCTAACACAACTAAATCAAATTTGGCCCTCAAAATGTCTACAATATTATCCCGGCTCTTATTGTTAGGTGTAAATAGAACAAGATCATCGACATATACTAATAGTATTGCTTCTGTTTTCTAGTGGTACACGCAATTGAAACCTGGTATGCGCTCAAAACCTGATAGTACAAGTGTCTCATCTAATTTACAAAACCACTGTCTGCCACTCTGATGCAATCCATAGAGTGCTTTCTGCAGATGCCATATTGTATCCCCACTAGCTGTTTTCTGTACACTTTTGGGCAAATTCATACAAATAGGGTGTTGCAAATCTGTCTTTTCAGGATCATTTGTTGAATTTGATGAGCTGGAATCAACGTGGGACCTGCCGGCTTTCCTCCGATCTTTTTCATCGCTCGACTGGCTCTCTTTGTTGGATTCCATAACATTGTATTCCCCGAAATCTTTTTAATTTATATGAGATTTAAAATGACGATCCCAAGACTACCCGTATAATAGGGACGATATAGGGGTGAGTTTTGGGGGAAAATTTGCAATTTGCGACCAGAAAAGATAATTTGTTCCTAATGATGAGCCCGCATGAGCAAACAGGAAACGGGGAACTCGTCGAACAAGGAAGTTTGAGCACAGAAAACTAGTTGCATCTCAGATTTCGTTCAAACCAGTCATTCAGTATTGTCCCAGTGTTTTTCATTCTAGTGTTATAATTACTTGTTAAAATACTTGCGTGACTTGAACCTTAGATATAGCTCATTATTTGACAATATAAAAGATTGTCAAATAATTCATTGGTCTTAGCAAACTTTTCCTGTTGGAAAAAAGGTTTATAAGCGACGATTCGATTAAATTCATTGTCGAGGAGAAGAGGGTAAGCAACTTGATTTAATTCGTTGCGAAGAAACACCGACTCGATTAAATTCGTCGCCAAACGAAGAGACGAAGGAATAGCGATTCGATTTGATTCATCATAACGTTCAACTATCAAGATAACGGAAGATGAAGTCGGTAACCAGCAACGTGAGTGAAGATTAGTAAAATTCGCAATTTGCGAGCTACTTCATTCATTCGAGAGGTTATCATCGCGAGTTAGGCGATCAAGAGCGAATTTGTCAGCAGAGGAATTCGCGAGAGCCAAGACTTATAAGAAGAAGAACATTCTTTTCATTTCATTTCAAAGTTAATATTATTTCTTGATTTATCATTTAGACAATATATTATGTTGATTGCAAAACAATTTTATGTTACTCAAGTTGAGTAAAGTCATAAATTTATTCCCAAGTAAGAATAAAAAGACAATTTATTTGAATTATAACCCAAAATTTATTTATTTAAGAATAACTTTTAAAGTAGTCAGTATCAGTCTCAGAGAGCATCCGTAACTGTAACAGCTCTTAGTGCATAAGATTTGAGATCGTTACAAACTTGGTGATCGATTTATTATAAAAATTTATTATTTTAAAATATCAAGTAATGTTTTTACGGTTGTTACATAAAGTACTGGGTAGGGTCTTATTGCGCGAAGACCGAATGCGCGCAATGGGTTTAATTAAGGACCTAATCCGCGCGGATAAATACGCACGGACCTAATCCGCGTTGCAATTCCGCGCGGGTTCAAATTAGCGCAGAATTAAAAAAAAAATATTATTACAAAATTAAAATTAAATGAATTAAAATAAAATAAAATAAAATAAAATAAAATTTGTCATGAGCGTGTTATCCATTCGTGAATTATGCGTAAAATTCCTCGCGTGCATAAATTATCCGCGCAATTCCTCGCGTGCATAAATTATCCGCGCGGCGGTGTTTGATCTTTGTTACCTATGATTTTTAATTTTTGATATGTTTTGTCACCTACACCCCTCCTAGTGAGGATTGACCATTCTGTATTCTGTTTTGTGATTGATTAATCACGATCACATGCTATTGATCATGATCACATGCTTTTGATATTTTTCATAAACCTTGAATGAGGAATAAATCAGCACTCTGAGTTTGGGAGTGAAACCAACCTTAGCTGGATCTTTCTGCTCAAGTCATTTCACACCTGACGTTGTTACACATACTTATAACCGCACCTTTTAATCACCCAGCTGGGAACCATTTCCCCTTAGAAGAGGGTTTAAACCTGGAAAGCTCAACTTCATTCTGAGTGAGCAATTATAATATAAATTTACAGTGGAGGGCAAAAGTAAGTTTACAACAGCTACTTTCAAAATTAAAGGCTTATATCTTTAAAAAATAATAATGTTAGAACCATGAAAATTTAATCCTGTATTCATTAAATGTGTACCATTATTCAATTAAATTTTCAGAATTTTTATTCTATTGGTTTTTAAATTTAAAAAAAAAATCAAAACCAAACCAAAAAATAATGGGCAAAATTAAGTTTACAAATAAATAAAAAACTTATAAATAGTACACTTAATATTTTGTTGGGCTTCCCTTGGCCCTAAGAACATCTCGGAGTCGTTGTGGCATACTGTGGACCAGATTCAGCAACACATTGGGAGGGATTTTACTCCAAACATCCTGCAAAGCAACGTTGAATGCAGGAATGTTTGTGCGCCTTGCTAAAGGCACTCGATTGTCTAAGATCTCCCATAGATGCTCGATGGGGTTGAGATCGGGTGACTGGGAGGGCCAATCAAGCACATCTATCTTCTTAAAGGCAAAATAGGCAGTCAGAAGTTTCGATTTATGCTTAGGGTCATCATTGTCTTGTTGAAAATGCCACCATTTTCTTAACCTCAGCATTATCTTGGATGGAGCCAAACTAGTTTCTAAAATGTCTTTGTACTTCTTACTATCCATAATTCCGTCAATGAACTGCAAATTTTCAGTTGCACTATTGGCAAAACAACCCCGGACTATAACAGAGGGTGAATGCGCTTGATTGTTGGCTGCACATGCTTGATGTTGAATGCAGTTCCACCCTTTCTGTCCACTGTTTTCGTCCTTTGTTTCAACAGGGTAAACTTGCTTTCGTCACTCCACATCACAGACTCCCAATATTTGAGTGGTTTATCAACATATTTGAGAGCAAATTCCAATCTCTTTTTTTTGTTTTTAGGAGAGATGTAGGTTTTTGGTGTGCTCTTCTTTCTTTATATCCCTCCTTTCGTAATTCTCTTGTAATCTGCCTCCTTGATATGTCTTTATTGAATTGATTTTCAAATTCTTCTTGAATTTCTCTTCGAGTTGTGCTTGGATTTTTTTGATTGCTCTTACAACAGTTTTTCGCTCTCTTTCAGTGAACTTTGGTTTTCTGCCACTTCTCTTTGCACTAATAATTTGTCCAGTGGTTTCAAACTTTTTAATTATCTTTTGTGCACCCATTGCAGTTATTTCATACTTCTTCTCTAATTGCCTGTAGGTCAAATTAAGGTCCAAGCGGTCTTTTATTAGAGCTGCTCTTTCAGTCACTGATAACTCTCTTGTTTTCACCATTTTTCTCTGTAAAACTTTTAGAGCTGCATTCAAAATGTCTACAGTGTGTCTAATATGCAAATTAGACTGCGTGTGGCCATTTTCCATATCCTCAGTTTGTATGTTTTGATAAGTGTTACCCTCTAATGCCATTTGTAAACTTAATTTTGCCCATCATTTTTCAGTTTGATTTTGATTTTTTTTTGCAATATAAAAACCAATGGAATAAAAATTCTGAAAATTTAATTGAATAATGGTACACATTTAATGAATACAGGATTAAATTTTTATGGTTCTATCATTATTATTTTTTAAAGATATAAGCCTTTAACTTTGAAAGTAGCTGTTGTAAACTTACTTTTGCCCCCCACTGTAGTTTTCGAAACAAGAACCGGAAATCCCAACTGCCCGATGCCCACGTTTTACGGCGGCCATTTTACGGATTTCCACGAATCTGCCCAACTTATTACCGAGCGATTTAGCCCACGCTTGTGACAAATTGAATGAATAAAAATAAAATAAAATAAAATAAAATAAAATTGAATGAATTAAAATAAAATAAAATAAAATTTAATAAAATTGAATGAATTAAAATAAAATAAAATAAAATTTAATAAAATTTAATTTAATGCTGCACGGATTAGGTGGTAGCGGAGGGTGATTTTGATCCACTGGCAAAAGTGCTCGGATTTAATTGAACACAATGTTCGGTACAACGAGTGAACTCTTCCGAATGCTGTCGCGGTCGGAGATATAGTGCATTAATTTCTTGATCCATAGGGCGTATACCCTTGTGAGCCATTTCAGCTTATGATCGAATGCTGCTTTTTTAAGATCTAGAGGATAGCAGCTCTAGAAAAACTGATAATAACGGCAGAAGGCAGGGCTTTGCTAACCGCCAGACCAGTAGAGTCTGGTAACTCAAGCAAAACTTTCATTAATGTCTTGCACCTAGTTTTCTGGATAAAAAGCGAGTTTGAAAAGCTCTTCATCTGGTCGCATTGGGCGATTGTGTTCCCAGAGGCAACCAGACATGTGAACGGTCTTAGGAGAGGTGTCGATCATTGTCTTGTCTACATTGAGTGTCAAGCCAAAGTCGAGTGAATATTGTGCGAGCTGATTCATTTTCTCAGTGTCCATGTTAGACGAGCGTAATGCTGGGTCGTCACCATTAACGATTAAGCTCTGGCAATCCATGCTTGCTAGCTTGGTTGAGTACTTAATACATATGTAATTGACGATTGAATCAACGAGGTTGGTGAAGTAACTTCCACTTGGTACACCGAGCGCCTTCATATAGGCGTGGCCGTCGGGACACAAGATAGTTGTGAAGATAAAATTGTGATTGTCGTCCGGTCACTGAGAAAGGGGTGCAAACGTCCATCGCCGCGTAGCGCTGATAGATGGCACTAGCGTCGATAAGGAGACGTGGGCACCGGAAGTCGGCCCCGTACCGAACTGGACACTGGTCAGGGAGTTTGACGCGTGCCACGACAGTGGACAGTTGCATCTCTCTGGTCCTCGTGTCACTGGGGACACGATGGCCGACATTCCTATGACTATGGTCGTAATATGGCCTAGTGGAACCTGAGCGTCCCGAATGTGGTTTGCCTGCATAGGCGAACCAAACAATGATAATTTGCCATCAATGACCATGCGGCCAATGGCCGCCGTGGTCAGTGGTTAACTTGGCAAAGGCTGTTCAACCAGCCCTTGCATGGGAAACACACTCTAGAGGCATTAACCTGTAGACAACACAATTCAATAAAGCCAATAAACTGAACCTGAATATAATGCTGTATTTTGTCTGGTTTCTTTAAAGTGTATGTTGTGTCCAGCGTCTCCTGACTCTCCCCTTGGTCAGAGAACGTTGCCCAAACACTCAAAAAATAATCCCGAATACGCTCGAAAATGATAATGACGCGTTTGTGTGCACGCGGAGAAGCAAATTTCACTTCTCCTTTGGAGTTACGCTGGTACTTAAAGTCTATATTACCGCGGATGGTGTCGAAGGCAGCATTAATTACAAACCTGTAAATCTCAACATCAAAGTCACAGACCACTTTGTTGGTAGGTGTAGCGCCAGACGTAATGTGCGCTTGGCGTGCGATTCCATTTGTTCCGGTCATGAAGGGTGAGTTAGCTGTGTTCATATACTGTTACGTGTGAACTGGGATGAGGTTTACTTCGTAGACAAATAGAAGGGAAAGTAATGAAGAATATTATTTTATATTCAAAAATAACACTTTGATATTTATTCTTATTTAAACATTCATTCTTAGTCTCAACTATCAGTCTGTCTTACTTTACACAGTAATCTTATTACATAAACACTTCTATAATTCCTAAATAATCCTAGTAGTTATTCATTTAGAATTAATCTAACAGATCTATAACTTATATTAATTGCTCACATTTACAATACATAAACATAAATCACACTTTGAATTAGCAAGGTTTTAGCTTTAAGTAAATATATTTTCGAGCCTATGAATTTGCATGCCGGCAGTTAGCCCGTTGGCAGTTGAAACTGTAGGGAAATTGCGCTAATAAATGTCCATATACTAATGTAGACAGTGGTGGAAGCTTCACTGTCGAATTCCAGGA
>JAQFXT010001291.1:0-18851 GCA_034683725.1 Strigamia crassipes | reverse complement strand
GCAAAGGACAAGCGTGCATTATCAAAATGGTGAATGCAGCCACCTACAGCCACCAATCCGAAGGCGAATGGGGTTTGCTACGTGCTTCGGGATTGGTTGGACGAACGATGGCCGTTTTGTTACGTCGTTCTCATTGGTCGCCAAAGCACCAGGGAACATTATCAAAACTAGTGGTAAATTCTCAGTCAAAGATATCGTGGAAACCTAATTATTTGACAATTACTCAGCACGCTCAGTATATTACTTCTGATAATTATTGTCTCCACCTCAAACTGACTAATATTTTATCCTACTGCAGAACTATATTTGGGTGCCCCTCCTTAAGTTTAAGATTTTACAATAGTGGTAGAACACTAAGGTGAGCCCCTTAGGATTCTGCAAAACCATAGTCTGCAAATACAAAGCCGCCACACTACATTTTCGAGGTCAGATTTCTTCTTTTTTACTAAAGTTTTGTTCCACTAGACAAACACAAGTGTTGTATAACATTAGATTAGACAGGACACATGAAGAGTTCCAAACTAAACAACCAACTTCTAATTATAAAATTAATCTTATAAACAAAAATAAAATATCAATTTTCAAAGAGGATATGTCACACAGAACTCCTCTTTAGAAATAAACCATTATAATAATTTAAAAAATAGATATAATTAGAAAATCGTGCACTAAAAATTATAAAAAACACAAAATATTAATTAAGCCCATTTTAACAACTTTGCAGTAGCAACAACTTTTGAGCTTACATGAGCTTCAAAATATAAGGTTGTGGTGTTTTTAATTAAACAACAGTTTAATAAAAAATAATTTTTTTTTAAATCTTGATTTGACGCCTATTAAAAAGCAAAGAAATCGAATAAAGCTACAAAAGATAATGACCATACAAAAAAAAGATTAAATTGAATTTCATATCTGTTACAGCACATTACAAAAAGTATAACATTCCCAATTTGAAGCAACTTTCTACTTCTTTCTAATACTTTCGGCTTTCTTTTTCTTCGGGTTTTGTTTTACCCATTCCACAGTGCACTTACAGATAACAACCCAAGATAGATATTGTGATAAAAATAATATTTTTTCTATATAAAAATAAATTTTTCCTTCGATGATAGCACAAAATCACCAATTTTTAAGAAACTGGTAAAAAATATTAATGAGTAAATTCATGCAGCATCATTGATGAGATAAATTTACACAACAATAATTATACCGCATTGTAACAATAGTTTTATTGCATATTTCATTAACACTCCAATTCAAAGCTACCTAATGTAAATAGTAAAGTAAATAAAATGACATGCAAGAATCCTCTAGAAAAGATCAAGTGGCACCTCTAAAGTTGAATTTGTTTTTACTGTTACTCTTATCAGAGCTCAGCAGTAAGTTAGGCCTAATTTAGAAACAACCTCAATTTCAAAAGCCATATCATTGTTGAGTATGTTGACTCAAAACACCCCCTAGTTAAAAATATATTGCAAAATATATTAATGCATTCAAAAACATATAGCAATTTCAGAATTCATGTATATTTTATTAGTGTATTAAATAATGCATTTCATAATACAATAGGAATCTAAAGATATATATTATGTGTTCCATTTACAATGTAAACGCAAAGAATACACACGTGTATTCGACGCGGATACTAATTTGTGGCTTTCTCGGCAAAGAATTTTAAAAATCGTCAGCATTCCCATCAACTAGTTTGTAAACCTGAATTAACTAAAAGAAATATTTGTATCACATGTTTTTCAAATTCGCTGTTGCAAATGCAGACAATTTTTAAAATTCGATGCTACAAAAACCACAAATCAGTTGAGTTTACGCTGTAAATTAACTGAGATTCATATGAGATGACAGCTCTGAAATACTTCTTAAAGGTCAAGTGCACTGAGTTGTGTTTTCAGCAATTTTCAAAGGAAACAATATAAAAACCTAAAATAATTTATTAAAAAATTAAATTGTTGCATTTACGATATTGTAATTGTTGATCCAATTTTCATTGTTGACAGTGCAATGCATCATGGTCCCAGCTTTCCCGTCCTATGTCATCAGTTCTAATTTGCTGCCCACTTCAAATTTTCCTTTGTTCTTCAAAGTGTGTAATCCAAGATCCAGCTTAAAGCTGAAACTAGGTCAAGGATCAACTAAATTTGTGAACTGGTGACGTCATTCTCCCATGATGCATTTTAGGCAACTGGGATTGTAGGGTTTTGTAATTGTTATTTTAACATCATAAATATAGCAATTCACTTTTTTATTAACGAGGTTTTCAGAATTTGATAAAAATACACTCAGTGCACATGACCTTTAAATTTATTATCACTACATATTATTATTATTATTATTATTATTAAGAAAGGAAAATAAGGAAAGTGACTTTCTCTTGAAGAATTGAACGCACCTACTGTTTAGAAAGGCAATCTATCGCAACACACTTCATCCCTGGTGAATTTTTTCAGTAATTTGCTAGAAAAAGTTATCTCACAACCAAAAAAATCTTATTTTACTTATCAATTATTACTATTACAATTCACAAAAATTGGCTCTCAACCCACAAACAAATCCAGCCCACCGGTTTGAGAAACGCTGTAACAGACTGATAAAAATTGCGTAAGTTAAACATCAATACAATACTATTAGCAACAAAAAAAACTGAAGACAAAATCGAAGAAACCAAAATGTTTCACCCATTACAGAGTGCCAGGAAGTAGTTCTATGTTGCTGCACAGTCGCTAATAGGGCTTAAAATCCCGAGATCCCGGCTGGTATTTTTCGAGATTTGAATCCCGAGATTGATTTACCTTTCCCGGAATTTGCTGTTGCCACTGCATTTGATTACCAGAAGAAGGATCAACTCGAGAAAAAGACGTAAAAGAGATAATCCATGATAATAAATTGAAAAACACACTTAAAATCCTTAAGAGTCCTAAAAAAAATTTACTAAAATCATTACACTCATAAAAATTCATCAAACTCTCGAGAAATTCATTAAAGTTTATCAAAATCCAATGAAATCCATTAAAATTATAAAAAAATCCTAAAAAACCCAAAAAATTACAAGAGCCATTGAAATCCTTAAAAATACAATGAAATCCTTAAAAATACAATGAAATCCTTAAAAATATAATGAAATCCTTAAAAATACAATGAAATCCTTAAAAATAAAATGAAATTCTTAAAAATACAAAGAAATCCTTAAAAATACAATGAACTCCTTAAAAATCCAAAAAATTCTTTAAAACATTCCTCAAATATCCTTAAAAATCCAAAATAACCGTTGTAAACTTTCAAAAATCCATTGAAATCTTTCAAAAATCCATTGAAATCTTTCAAAAATCCATTGAAATCTTTCAAAAATCCAATGAAATCTTTCAAAAATCAAATGAAATCCTTTAAAAATTGAGTAAAACCTTCAAAAATCCTTATAAAATGTGGTGAAATCCTTCAAAAATCCAAGAAAAACCAATAAATACCACAGAATTTCTGTTATATTTATTCGTTTTTCTTGAATTTGAATGGAAATGAGTAGATATTAAGCCACTTTTTTCCTGTGCTAATCCCGACAATCTAGGAAATCCCGGGATTGAAATTTTCTGAATCCCGAATCCCGGGATTCAAAAAACGGTCCGGGATTGGAAGCCCTAGTCGCTATTGTGCCCCTATAGTGTTCTTTCAATCACATTTGACTTTTAGTATGAAAAATATTTCATGAATTCTCTTAATGATTATACAAACACTCACAAATATGCAAATATTCTTTCTCTGGAAAAAATTTAAAATAAAATAAAATTTTGCAATTACAACCCTGGATTTTGGGTGCCCCCTTGGGCTTACTGTTTCAAAATGTTTAATCCAAATGACTTTTCAAACGCTGTGTGGTTTAATATTTAGCAACTGCAACTTGTCAGTAAAAAGTGCAATAATTAATAGTAGTTGTTAACACATGGAAACATGGCACAAAGCGAGCTGCTGCCACGAGCGAAGCAGGGCTCCGCTGTAAACTATCAAATTAACCAATGATCCGTGTCATTTGCATAATTCAATCAATTCTATCTAGCTGAGAACGTGATCAGAAAGGGGTTTGGACCAATTAACAAATCGTCCACTCAAATTAATCACGCGAGACAAACCTTAAAATAATGAGAAATTGAAAATAACTTTCCTCTAATGCACATCCGTTCGAGTCGTTAAGGGAACGCTGCAAATTACGACAAAAGTGGAAATTCTTTTCAATTCCCCGCAGTGTGTCAGACGCCGGCTGTGTTTTTGATTAAGTTTACAGTAATTGGAAATTATAATTTTGTGAGAATAGAAAGAACCATGCTATAGGGATTACGATACAAACTAGACTGTCTATTTATCCAAAGATATGGAAAGACCTAGTCTTTCCTAGATACAGAGCTAATCGTACAAAAGGCCACGTCAGATGACGCTGACGCTCACTAATTTAATATTTTTCACTGCAAATTGCGTCTCCAAATACTACGCTGGGCACACACCTTAGTGCCCAAGACGTCTAATAAAAACATAAATATCATGGGGGTGTCCGTTCATTTATTCGACGGTCATTTATTCGCAGAAATAAATTGTATTTTAGTTATATGAGTTTAGTTTAGGTTAGGTAAGGTTAGATAAAGTTTGGTTAGGTTAGATAAGGTTTGGTTAGGTTAGGTTAGGACAGGTTAGGTGAGGTGGGGTTAGGTTAGGTAAGGTGGGGTTAGGTGAGGTTTGGTTTGGTTAGATTTACCAGCGAATAAATGACCGTCGAATAAACAATACGACCCCCATCATGGGGGCCCAAGCTACAACAAACATGGGTTTTTAAGTGGGATTGTAACCCCTAGTTGGCGCCAAATTTTAAACACAGAGGCCACCACTCTAATACCCACAAGCCCTTTTTATAACGAATTTTGAAAATAAATCACGTGACTCACTCATTTACATGCTGTGCCAGAAAATTTAATTTTTTAAATTAATGAAAATGAACATTTAATTTTTTTAAATAATCTAAAAAGTTAAATTCAAACCAAAATCACCATGTGCATAAATAAATAATCTTTTTTACAATAAACATGAATTTGTTTTCAGTTACAGAACTGAAGAAAAAAAAATTTGTACTGTAATTTTTTATAACAAACTTTCGTTATAACAAACAGATTTCCGGTTCCCTTGCGATTCGTTATAACGAAGTTCAACTGTATTACAAAAGTATCAATATTGGTATCGACTGGTGATCGAATAATTACAATCAAAGCTTAAAACAACTGAATATGGACAGTAAACTGTTTTTCCACTTGGCAGTCGTACGGTTCAGTGGTTAGAACAACATTTGCCGCTTGCCGATGACCGAATTGGTCTCATCTTGGTTCCAAGCAACCGAAAGCAATGGAGTAGCAGTGATCAAAGAATTCCACGTTTGGGCAGTCGACTGGACAAACTGAGTGGAGGAGTGATTGACTTTTCTCTATATATAACTTGTTTACACTGAATTACCAGCCAACTTATCACAACAAGAAGCAGTTGGGAATGTGTGGATAAGCTACACATTCCTGACTCAAGTTCTGATAACAAAAAGTGGTTTACTTGTCTTTAAGAGACGATAGTGGAACTATATGCGTTCACATTGCGTGATGCTGGACCACGTATACTCTTTCAATAAAAATCAGTACCGTATTCCTTCGATTAAGAAACACCCTCGAATAGTAGCCAGGGCTATAATTTGAGGTAGACCGCAATTTTACGGTTTGTTCTTGTAGTAGTGTTACGTATGCACGGGGATGAAGCACACAACGTAGCAGTTAAAGAATGAAATAGAGTCTGAACTGTTTATGAGAAAATAAATACTGTTTGCTATTTATTCTTTGAATTAATGATAATGAACACTTCATCTTACTTTGATAAATAATCATATGATTATTTCACTGACATCAAGGAGCATATTTGTCTACCGTAGGGCCTTGCAAACTAAATACACATCAGCGATGCTGTTTTAACATGACTTTAACCTGACCTAATCTGACCTAACCTGACTCGACCTGATCTGCCTACCATACCGTACCTGTCTTTAAAACAACTTGCCGATAACGTAATTAAGGCCCGGTTTTGCAGATTCTAAAACGGCCACTGCAATTTTGCCATTTATTTGTAAAACCCTAAAACTGAACTAAAACCTGACATAAAGATGAAATATTCGAACACATTGGTAATGTCTTCCGCTTTGGCTATTTATAAAAACACAAAAACCATTCAAACAAACTTTGAATTCACCTAATGTGTTTGCGCCGAATTACAAGAACCAAAAGTACGCTAAACTGGTAATTCTGGTGGCACAAGTTGTTTTTTCATGTCATTAACAGTGATGAAGGATTATTAACTCTCCTACTTAGTAGTCCTTTAACCGTACAAAGAAATGCAATTCTGAGTTAATTTAGTTCTAAAAAAAAAAAATCCACAGTAAATGGATTAAAAGCAAACTGTAGTTAGTCTGGTTAGGCAGTACACCAAAATAATGATAGTAACATCATCATTGTGTACCAACTTCCACTAAACTTAAAGTTGGGTTCTAGAAACCGAGTGTATTTACTTGGTTTATTTACTCGGTGAAACCTCTTACAAGTTCCTTAGTATTTCAAACAATCGGTGTTGCGTGGCCCTAAGCACAAAATTTTTTTCATTAATGTCTGTTTACATATAATAAATATAAATAAATATGCAACAAAGAAAAAAATTACTTACAAAGTTAGAAATATATATTATAATTTCGATTTAAATACATTCATTCACAGTTTGCAGCTTCTTATGGGATTTAATTTACTTACACGTAAGTCCGCCCCTGACTAGAAGACTCTTGACATTTTGAGCTTCATCCAACATTCATGCGAGAAAAATGACAACAAAATTTAATTATGTACAAAAATTTTAATAATGCATTTTAAACAATTGTTATGTAGGCTGACATGACAGTCACGTGGTTGGAACGGCCTGCTAGGCGCCCAATGAGTATAAAGCAGTCCTTTGAGGTGGGAGAAATATCCCAAAATAGAAGAGCTCTATGTATTCAGAATAAAACTTGCCTACAACAACAGTTGCTGTTCCTTTTCCAGGACTACACCACAGATTATACAGATAGCAAGGTCGCGCCAAAACTTGACTCGTGGTGTCATCTGCGCATGCGCCTTTTTTCCTGGCGGCGAGTAAGGTCACAGATTACAAACTGTGGTAAGGTACCGTAAGATAAAATTCAGTCCACTTGTTTACTTGTTGTTCACTTGTTTAAGTGAACAGCTGGACTGGATTTTATTGTTTTATTTTATTTCTTAATTCGTAATTCTTTTTATTAAAATCCAAATTTCGCAACACCGACCGAATTTGACAAACTAATGACCGCATCATTTTTCTGTAATTCATGTAATCTGTGGCTACACCCCCAAGAATAAAAAAATACTTCACATGGACCTATAGTTTTTTTTTTTTTAAAAAAGGTCCCATAACAATAAAATACTTTTAAATTGTTTTTTAAACAAAATTAAATAAAACTGTTTGGCAAATGTAATTTCTAACAACTATGTAATAGCCAGACTGTCCTTTTAAACAACAAAACAATTGGGTAACCCAACATCATGTGACAAATCCTTGGTGCAAAATGATCAAAACTGTAAGATTACAAAATGAAACTCCTTATTATTACATAACTTCTAAAGAACAACCATTTCATCATTAACTCATACTTTTTTCCCCAACTTAAGCTTCCTTTTCTACTCTAGATGTCAGCACCTTAACTGCATTTTATAGCTTTTAAATGTCAAAAAACTTCTATCTGTGAGCAGTTGCCAAGCAACCAATGCAGCCATTTTCCTCAACTTGTAACTTTCACACATTAAGCAAATTGCGATGTTTCCTCTCCTCGTGCAGGCGCGCATAATTACAAAAAAAAATATTTTCCCACGCGTGCAATAACAGGCCAGTGCATTCCCCCGCATTTCCCAATTCCCACGCACACCACGTGATGTCGCATTCAGTATTGGGAACCTGCAACTTTAAGCTGCATAAAGTACAAATAGTGAATTAATGGCAAGTTAAACGGGCTAACAATTGGTAAACATGTGAAGTAATAAACGGTATTTGATTTGTCGTCATTTTAAAATCACTTACGTGGGTGAATGCGTGGTGATTTATCCGTGTTGTTGTTAGGCGACTGGACCGCAGAACCCACAGGGATCTAGCGATGATAATTCACGGCAAAGTCGCTTTTGATTAGCTTGGGTCCGTGGTTTTAGCATTTCAGCAGTGGGTTTAGCTGATCTGAAAGCATAAATTGATATACCTGTATATATTTTGTGCATTTCTTACATAATTAAAATGGAATAAACGATTTTTAAACACTTACGAGTTTAGTCTTGTGGACAACAACACGGAAGCCATTTTTGAAAATCGTAATACCGCAGTAAATCGTTACGTAATTTATAAAGTAAAAATGTTTAATGTTGTCGGATTTTTATTTTAGATTTAATTTAGAATGTTAATTTTAATTTTTGTTTAATGATTTAATTATTCGGTGATAAAGAATTTGAAATTTTTAGCGTAACTCAAAAGTGGCCGGTTCTTGGCTAACCCTCATCCGGCTTTTCTCAAGTATTTGAATTTCGAAGTGACAGTTTATTAAGGAAATTACAAATGCTGAAGTCTATTCTTCTCACAAACAGAGATTACATTTAAGATGGAATTTGCAAACTCCTTTATTCATACATGCAGTACAAGTTTATCGCTCATCTTTAATTTCCACTCGGTTGGGTACAATGGCTCACAGCTCGTTAAGTTTGAATGAAAAACAAAATTAACAATTTCTCATTTTGGGCATTAAACGAGAAGCAGCTTGAAACACACATGATGAAACATTACATTTAAAAAAAAAAAAAAAAAAAAAAAAAAAGAGAAGAAAAGAAATCAAAAAAAAAAAAACCAAATGTCAAAGAAATTACAGTTGTGTTTCATTAATGAGAAAACGAAACCAAAAAAACCGTCTGCTTAATGAAATATTAAGCACAGCTTAAACTTTAATTAATATTTTTTTCATTACAGAGACCTTATATGACCAATTAGTGTGCCCATGCACTATTTGCACACACAAGTTCCTGCCAAATCCAATCATACATCACCAAGTTGCTGCCCATCAAATCAGACATTTCACTAGAATGCTCCTGGAACAAAAGAATTTTCTTTCATTGGCTTTTTTCTGGAATAAATTAATTTAATTTTTTGCATTATCTGTGGACATATTAAGATAAGAAAATTTTTTGAATTTGCAATTTTTTTGCTCCAAACATCAACATCAATCAGTAGTAAAATAATAACCTTTTTTTTTTTTTGTTTCTTATTCTTATATGAAGGATTCGAAAGATTCGATGGATTCGAGAATCTTTTAGGATTTGGATTTGGATTCTGTTGTATTGTTTTATTCATTCATATTGCATAAATTGTTTAAGTATTGTAAGTGTCGCCACGGATCCAATATCTCGATGTTGTGGGTCTGTTGGCGCACCTGATTGCCAGATGGCGATGTATGTAAATGAGGTGAAGCGAGCGCTGTGACGTCACTAATCACGACTTATTTTAAAACCAATAACTTTGTCTAAACTTTATTCCACAAAAAAAAAAACCATTGTCTTTGATGAAGCAAATCTAGCCTTAAATCTCAATTTACATTCTCCTGTTGTCTTTTTTCTTTTTTTCCCAGTCTCCCATGTTTACTAAATTCCAATAAAGCCATCATTTGCAACACAGCCAAGAGTTTTATATTTTCATTCACTGACACCCTCACTTTTTATGAACCATTGAAAAACCCTCAAAACTGATGACATGGAGGACAAATTTTATTAAACCTAAAAAAAAAAAAAAAAAAAAAAAAAAAAAAAAAAAAAAAAAAAAAAAAAAAACATAAATCCCAGAGTTTAATTTAAGACCTGAATTTATGAAAAATTAGATAGACAAGCATAGAAGCAAAAAACAAAAAAAAAAAAAAAAAAAAAAAAAAACAATGAATTTTAACATCCCCATGAATAGGAATGTGTCACTTAGTTGGCACTTTCTCAAGAAAAAGTGACACCGCACGAACACACCACTACCAATCTATAAAAACAAGTTAACCTCTTCAATTTGACCTGCACGCATCGAAATATACCATTTGCATTCACCAGCATGCACACTCCAAGAGAGGAGGAGAAGAAGGCTGGAAAACTAGCAAACTACAGTGTCAACATGGTGTTTATCAACTTTCTCTGCGCAGCTCATGGGCTTAGGAGAAAAGCCAACCTCAGGCGGTATGATCAGAAGAAAAGTAGAAGGAAAAGAGTACTATTTCTTTTTTTTACTTCTGCCTGGCCTTCGACAAGGATTTCCCCAAACAAAGTCTTGTGCCTGGCAACTGAATGGGTGGGTGCCAGCCAGTTCAATCAATTGACTTATGAACTTGTTCCATCATTTAGATATTGGTTTTTGGGTCTTGCAAGTTTTTTTTTTTTTTGTTAGAGAAAGGAGAAAAAGATTTATTGACCACTTAAAGAGGTCGTTTTTATAAGGGTGTTATTATATTTTGTTAATTAGTTTATAGTGAAGTTTTTGTAAGTAGAAAAAAGCTTTTCTTTTTGGATTGGATTTTTCTTTTTAGTAGTAGTGTAAATAAAGTTATTTTAATTCCCTGTTGGCAGATGCAAAGTAGAGTAGATTAAATCGTTGTTGGTGACTGGGAATTCTACTTCTGGCTCTAGTTAAGCTAATTCTCAAAGTTGAAAACTAGATTAAGTAATGTTGGTGTACAGGAGATGCGAATTAACTTAGATGAGGATACAGTATTTGTCTTTGGTAATTACTAGCACAAGTATTTGTTGTTTTTGAAACATATTTTTGTCAATTTAAATGTTTTAAAGCTACAATATTGAAGAAATGGTTGTGGGTGGGTTTCTCTATTGGTATATACTGGTACCAAAAATTGGTATTTTTTAAGATTTCTCTAAATACCAAATATCGTTTTAAGTTCGGGATAAAACGTGATAAAAATCAATTGATGCAGTAATGAATGACTAATAAAATTTATTGAAAACACATTATTGAAAACAAAAACAAAATGTGTCATATGATTTGTCTTTATATTATTACAAATAAAAGAAGGACATCGTTCTTAAATTAATGTATGGAAATAAAAGTGAATTGTACTTGAATGGTGATTACTCGAAACAATTTTTAAATTTTTTTTGGTTGGTTTGATTTGTAATTTATCGGTACCTAAAAATACCGGTGTACCAGTATTTTGAACATTGGATTCCGAAATATCGGTTTTGCAAAAAATCTGGTTTTTGAAAAACCCTAGGTAAAACATTCAAAAAAGCATTAAAAATAAAAGTTAATTTAAAGGTGATTAAACTCGTAAATTATTGCCAGACTGACAATATTTTGTCCAAACATTTTGTATTTCAGAGCAACAATAAGCTGTAAATGCTTGTACCAACAATTATTCAAGATGGTTCACGTGGAAACAACAACCAATGAGAACAATCTATCATCAAAGTTATTTGTTTATTCTCAAAAATTCAGTTTGTTTAACTCGATTTTTGTTGCTGACTTGTTTGATTTTCTTGTTGCCGGAACTGTAGGTGCATATTTTATGAGGGTTGAGTTTAAAACCCATCAGCCTGCAGCACCTATCTGTAATACACCGGTTAGTTGTTTACCGTTTGGAGCAAACAAAACATAAATGTTGGAAAATTAAAAACAAGGAGAAGAAGCCAAGATCTATGTAAAATCAATTGTGCGTATAGTATAATCTACATACGTATTTTAATTAGTAATATATCACGACAACAAGGCAATGTTTATTTTATTACTTAAATAAATCTGTTTTATACTGTGTTTCTGTAAAAGTGAAGTTTTGAAATAAGGAGCCACGATGCACTTGACCGAGGGGGTCAAATTTAGGATTCAGACAAACTTTAATATTCTAAGACACTAGGTAGCGCTGTTGTAGCAGCGTCACAAAATATACATAAGGGTATGTATATATGACTATTGGAGTAGACATTCCATTTTATTATCGCGTATTAAAATTTATCTGGTTCGGACTACCAACACTTGGAGGCCACGGCTCTTTCGTTGCAGCGGGAAATTCAAAATAAATTAATGGACATAAAAATTTAAACACATTAATTAATTTTTTAGACTCACAAGTCTACTTCGTGTGTAAAAAAAATGTATTTTTAAGTGTAAAATAAATTTAATATGGAAAAACATATTTTAAGTTGCAAAAATAAATTATTTTTATCAAAAATATTTCCCGTGTTAGTACATAGGTAAAACAAATTCATATTCGGGGCTTCAATATCACACATTGACGTTTGGTTAATAAGTTATTGAGTGTACAGTTCCGTGTCAGCAAGTCAAATTGCGTAGTTAATATTACACGACTTGTCAAATTAACAATTTCCGCTCGAGAGCGAGAGGAAGTTGTGCAGCAAAATGTGTTATTAACATGTATTAAGTACCCAGTTTATGGAAAATCAATTCTCTATTATTATCTACAAATTGTTATTCAAAATATACACCATGACAACACATGTTGTGGTTTTATTTGCACGTTGGATGTACACAGAAGGAAAAAAATCCACACAATTAAATGAAATAAATATATTAAAGAATCGGTATCATCAACTTGTTGAAGAATTTACAACTAATTAAAAGAAAACTCTATCTTTGTCAATTCAAATGAACTAAGTAAGACATTTTGGGGTCATTACAATGTTTAAATGAGAGATATATCGTTACACTTCAGGTTTGATCTTAGAAAGCGAACGTCGGATTAGAAAAGTAACAAGATCAAAAATTGTGAAAATGCTTAAACCGAGGTAAACACCCATGGTTCCTCCAATATCACTGAACAATGCTGACATTGTGAACATTTCCCGCTCCGTTAGCGTTTCGTGTGTCTCGTCTGCAAACAGCAAACGCAACTTTGTAGTGTTTGCGTTATCGCTTTCTCTTTCAGTATCTTTATTGATTCTGTATTTTATCTCGTTGCATTTGCGTTTGCATCGACAAAGTTTAGTGTTTTTAGCTATGCTGCTAATTATATCCCAAGCCAACCAATAATCTTCCACAATATCTTCAATGCTGGTGCAGTTTGGTAATGTAGAATTAACAAATGGAAATCTGGTTAAACGATAAAAGAACTCTGTTAAAATAAATTTAGTAAATCGACCGATATGTTTACCGACAAGTCAGGTTTTTCAATAACAGTTTTTCAACGCAATTAGTAAGGCATTTCACGGTTTCTTCCGCTGATGAACAAGGATTGGGATACATATTTAAGTTATTGTACTGAAATACACGTCAAATTCTAATATTAAAATTAATTTTTTTTTTTTGGTACACGCTTACTTCTTTTTCATAAATTCGAAATTTGGTTGAACAACCGATCTGAGCTTCTTCAGCAATTATCATTCCGTCATACTGATGTTTGAGTGAATCCCCGTAAAGAAAAAACTAAGAAATAACAGTAAATTTCAGTATAAGAATTCATTTCTTACGTGTTTCTGTTATTAAAACATACAGAAAACTCTTTTGCAGCTTGTGGTTTGTAGAATGTTTCATCAGTGGTCAAATACAACGTTACAATCGTGTGTGGTCCCCTGTAATCCATTTTGTCTTCTACAATTCAATTATTTCATAGTTACAACTTTATCTTATTCTAATTTCAGATAATATATTCATTACTCATCGTAAGCATCACGCAACTTCCAAAAATTGTATTCACATAATCAGTTCTCATTAAGTCAGTAACCGGTCGAGTACAACCATTAGTCGTTTCATTAATGCACTGCCAAAAACAAAATAATATTATAAAAATGTTAGTTTTAAGTATCTAAAGTCTAAACTTACCAAAACATGCACGAGCAAGTCCTCAAGTTGTATTTTCCCCATTGTATTCCACAATGTATCAGTACTGGCATCACTAAAATTAAATTTTTCATTGCCAACTACATCGTTCTTATTTTTCTCCAATTCCCACATTAAATAAACGAGATTCATATTGCACAAAGTGATTGACGGAAAGAAGAAAGATGTCTGCGGTGTTAACATAACCTCGAGAGTGGTACAACGGTCAAGATAAATTCCAATGCGCGAAGTAATTTGGAAGAAACAACTACTGCAACAAACGACGACAATAGCAAACCAGACGCCTTTTGAAAACGGGCTATAGGACCGATCGTTCAGTTTGCTCAATCCAAGAAACTGAAACTGCTCGGTTTGTTTGTCGAGTGTTACTTCTTTTTGGATGTTTCGTCTGTAGATTTGCACGTTACCACGATGCGTGGCTGCGAGCCGTTTAGGTTGCGGCACCATCGTACAAATAAGTGTTGGAAATTGAAATGTGGTTTATCGTTTCGTGTCAAAAAGTCATCAATTAACGGACAAATTGCGAAATAAAAAACAGGAGGAAGTCGTGCAGCAAAGTATGTTATTAAGTTGTGTACAAAACATTAATTTTAAAATAATCATCGCGATAAGAACAATATTTTATTACAAGACAAAAATTGCTCGTTTTATTACCATCAATTAGTGAACTATTAATCTTCAGTGCCGATGTTTAATAGATTTAATGGATTTAATGGAGTTATAAGCCAATTGTTGCTGCTTCCTTCAAAATATAAACATTACTTTTTTCTTTTTCTTTTTTTACTTTGTGGGGATTCATCGTCTTTTAGCCTATCTATAAGTAAATCCGGGTGAAAAATGACCTCAATTGGTGGAACTTTGTCCTCTGACGCATTGGAGGTCATTTCATCAATTGAGTTTCCCCAACTCGGGTAACTTCACATCATATGATGAATCTGTATCGTTTACTAAGCAAACTTAGTTCAGTAAATGCATGTTGAATAAATAAAAATCCAGTTTGAATCAACAATTGAATTTCAATTATAGTTAATTTGTGGCTCAGAGAAGGACCACTGTGTGTCACTGTAACACCACTGGCCAATTAATTTATTGAATTGATTCAGAAGGTGGATTAATACATGGTGTGTGGGAATAAAGAATAATGAGGAAGAGCTGGAAAAATGTAAAATTGCAAAAACGAAACATAACCAACTCAAGACAGGGATTTTGCCACCATAGCCCATTCCAGCAAGGTACTGTATCGATGTCGATTTGGGATCAGATCTTGTAGATCTAAGAATGCGTCGAGTGACGCATATCGACCATTTCAGTGAAATCGCCCATCAGTGTAAATCATGAGTGAGTTTTATGTAAGATAAAAAGACGGTTGGTTATCAATACGTGACATTTATTGTAGCCGATGATAATTTCAATAGCGAGTATTGGGATACTCGTATAAATCGGGTAAGTTATACAATTACTACGCTGACAAATGGCAAAATATATAATGCGAAGAAGGTTGTACAATCGGCTATCGCATGCTCATCGAGAGATGGGGTTTTCTGGGGTACCCGAGTTACGTCATTGCTGCTGCATCGTCACAGTGACGTCAGGGTCCAATATTTGTAACTGAGTCCTGTGGTGAGTAAAATCGAAATAACGTCGCAATAAACTAGTGCCAGTTTAAGCTATGCATTCAAGGCTTTCTACCGCCTACAAATATACGGAATCCCATATATTAGCGGGGGCTGGTCAGTGTAAGGAATTTGTTTATTAGTGTAATGTGGTGGGGGCAAACATGACAAATGACATGACAAATCTCATGACGAAGAAGAAACATTACTGAATGTTTTCCCTCGTTTGCCTAAGCTTGCCAGGTCCACTTGGACACTTTAACTCACTCGTTCAGTATTGCCACTCGTAACGCTCTTCTTCATCGGTTTCGATTGTATTTGCATTGCGGGTAACAGAACTATGTTTTTTTACTACGCATGTAACTCCGTCGTGCGTCTGCACGGAATTGGAAACATGCATAGCAGCTTCACCACACATACTGCACCATGGAGCATCTACTCGGTAAGCGGCATCGTTCAAGAGGAGCGACATTGACTTGTCGGCAAGGGTCTCAGGAAAAGGCTCGCATCTCCGTCATTGGAGGGAAACTGTAGCTATTTGTTAGATAGGGACAACATATAATCATATACATCTGTGTTCTCGGTAAGTGTTCAAGGCATTTACTTCCGGTTGGAAGCATGTATGTGTACCTTTGTGAAAATAAAGAGTAGGGAGATGCTCCAATGGGAGATGGCTCTGGGAATCCTTCCAATCACTGGGTACGAGAAGTGGATACTCAGGTCACAGGAACTGGATACTAGGGACAGTTTTGCCCAGTAGGCATTAACCGGAAGGGAATACGTAAGGCAAGCTCGTGCCCTGAGGGCCCAGGCTCTGGGGAGAGTGGTTAATCCTGAACAGGTGTGTTAGCAACTTTACCCTGTTGTACCAACTCAAATGAATTGGTGTAATATTCTAATAAATATATGCGGTTTTAACTCACAAAGAAATAGTTCTATTTCTTTGGTCTTGTTTTGTTCAACTCCACACATAAACAGCAGGTTTTTGCGTCTTGCTATTTTCTTTCGACATCACTAGGCGTGAGTGCGCCAACTGGTGTCGGATTTGCGTATTAACAACAATTCAAACTGTACAGTACTGACCACTTGCAGCAAACCTGATTGTATCTATTATCTACAAAGAAAAGTTACTCAAATTCACGCGCGCTTGGTATATTACTACTAAATATTACAATGTAAAGGGAAAAAACAAAGTGGTTTCTTCTCACGGCGTGGTCATTGTTGGATGTAATGGAATGCTCGGTTTAGTCTTACTTCCTTGATCTTTGTGTGTCTTGGGAATTTGAAAAGTGAGCCCTTGTCCAACTTGTCAGATAACCCAACTAGTTGGGGAAGGTGCAGTATGGTTAAATTTATTATTCACGTAATCGTGCTACCAAACTTACTTGGGAAAATGAGCTATTTTTTGTGCAGTACTCTGTACTACTCACATATATATAGCTTTCCTTCACACCACAATTGCTGTATCCTCGGAAACTTCCTATTTGTTTGAAGTCTTGACTGGTTAGAGATCTCTTTACTGAGATGGCTTAATGTGATGTTGGTTCGGTTCTTTTTAAGCAAATAAAAAATCCAAGCTTTATGCAGAAAGCCAGTTGACTGCTCCAACCAATGGCGATTAGAACAATGTCACACATTTTTCCTTAAAACATGCATCTGCCTAAGTAAATGCTTGCCCATCTTGAAAAGAAATAAGTCTTATCAATGGGGACCCAAATGGAGGTCATCTCATGAGAGTTCTCTAAATGACTACATTACTTCAGGATCACCACACAATGCTTGCTTAACGATCCTCCGTTAGCCAGGGCCTGCATTTAATACAGCGGACGGCAATCTCATGTTTAACTTTTGTCCAAAATCTCATTGCCTGACCCAAGAAAAAAGCTTGTCACTCAGTGTGACGTCTGGTTAAGGCGCAATTACATCTGCATATCCTTTGGAGTGGCAATTGACACCACTAAAAAAGCCATTTTACTGTTGGCCCCAAACAATACAGTTAAGGCATTGGCTACATTCTGGTGAGAATGCAGCCAACTAGAAACAATAGAGCTCCTATCATTTTCCTTGACTGCAGTTGGCAAGGATAAATAAACAGTTAGTCATTTTAACTAAGATCTCAAGAGGAAGTTAGCTGTGTTCTGTTTCCTCTCCATTCTCCATTCTATTTTTTGGGCAGAGAATAGAAAACAATGTCACATTGCCGTCGATTGCAACTAGCCATACTTCGTTGTTTCCATATACGCCTACGACAGTAAAGTAGTATACGCCCCAGTCTTTGAGCACTTGCGAGTTGCGAGTGGAATTTTCTCTAGGTTTCTCACTTTGCAAGATCGAAATTTGGGACAAAAAGCCAAAAACCTTTTGCGTTACTCCATAATTAAAAATATTAAAAAATGATTAATATTTAATACGATATTGTCTACTGTATTAAAAGTTTAGAGCAAGCGTGTGGTAACCTCAGATTTATCTGAGCGTTCATCCAAAATGTGAAATAATATTTAAGAATTTTATTTATTAAATTAAATAAAATGCCTAAAGTGGTGTCTGGCTGTCACACGCCAACCATCTCCCCTCTTCCCACTTCTCCAGGAGGTTGAATCCCTGGATGAAGCTAAGTGCCTTGATTTGTGCAGCACAACCGTTTGTCTGCAAACTGTTGAGCTGCACACATCTCCCGATGTACCAAACTGAGCATTCTGCGGCGCTTTAGGGCAGATTTCGGGGATGGGCCAAACCGTTTTGACTCACTCTTGAATTCATCGTACCCTATACAACATCACCGCTTTCTTGCTCTTGCTGAAATAGTAGGACTGAGATTGGTGAGACTTGGAGTTAATTCGAGACATTTTGCTGTGATCACAATCCACTTGTGATCCCAGCACTTCTAGTTTTGGTAATTTAATTACTGGAACATTATACTTGAATTTCAGGTGAATAGTTAAAAGAGCGTTGCTCTTAACGCATTCACGCTGCACCGCCATCGAGGACAACAGGACCACAACAGTGAGTGTAGCAATGTACAAAAGAAGGCATTTCTCGCCATTTTTTTAGTTCTATTGTTCATTCCAGTTTTTTCATTCCTTTTATTAATAACCAGTCATGTATCCAGTATTATCATTATTCATTGTGTGACGATATGGAAATCGTAAATAGTTCCAATTATTGCCACCAGAGCGCGTATCGGTTGAAACGCGCGAAATACAAACTAGTAATAATAATAAATATTACTTAGCGCGAGAAATAATTGCTTCTTGTAATTAATAAAGTTATTAGTAAATACAGGTGAATTCTACT